>JADBJO010005528.1:144497-159871 GCA_016801955.1 Conus betulinus
AATTGGTGATTGAGGACATTTTGAAATGACCTCTTTTTATTGAGATGTCAACATGAGAGAGAGAGAGAGAGAGAGAGAGAGAGAGAGAGAGAGAGAGAGAGAGAGAGAGAGAGAGAGATCACCTAGTGTAATAAAAGAATGAAGAGAATCTGCAAAGTGGGATGGAAAGAGAATTAAATGTTATAAGGAGAAAGCAGAAAAGAAACAAAAGTGTATAAAAAAGAAATGGAAGGAATCCACAAAGGGGGATGGGAAGAGAATTAAATGTTATAAGGAGAAAGCAGCAGAAAAGAAACAAAAATATGGCCTAACTGGATAATCTGTAGCACTTAAAGATAAAAAAAAAATAAAAATAACGATTTATTATGCTGAATGATATATTTGACTACATATATGTACATTACACGATACAGTTCCCGTGAAGCTGTCTTTTCCGATTTGTTTTGTAAACCTTGTAAACTTTTGTGTCAGTGTCAGTCAGACGGTAGCATTGTGAAAAGCTTTCTTGATTGTTTATGAACTGATCTGTTTAAAATTCAATATCAAGTTGTTCCAATGAGCACTTAGGGTTGTCCGCAAACATGTGGACTGCAGTGGCTCATTATACCAAAGCACCTGTGTAAGGGATTCTCCCTTCTATTTTTCATATATTTGATTGACTAAAAATGATTAAGTATGGCTAGACCATCCTGTTTGTTTTTGAAACTGATCTTATTCATGTTTTTATTGCATTTATGCTTACTGTTGTAAAAAAAAAAAAAAAAAAAAAGATCCACTATTCTTTTTATGTCCATACAGAAAAGTGTTACAAACTGACCCTTGTCCATTGTTTCAAGAATTAAATGAACAAAAGATTCACTGACTACTTGTGCATGCTTACTTTTTCTTTCAAAAGAGCAGGCTGACTTGTTTTATGTTCCTTAGCAGCTGCAGTGGATGTTTACATAATACACCATAAAGTACAAACATGAGCTGGTCTCAGATGTGATGACAGACATGAAAACTCTACCTCATTTTTTCACTTACAAACTGACAGAACTGCTGACTTTAAACATCATCTTAGTGATATCATCCAGCGTTCCAGAAAGCTCCAGTTTCACAACCCTTGGTCTGGCATTACTGTAATGTTGCAGACATTTTTCATGTCCAGCAACACAACTGACTTATCATTGGGTGATCTGATAATTTTCATGTCATCAGAAAAAATATAATAGAAGTTATCTTTATCATTCTATTTTCAGGCATGTGAAAGGTGTAACTTTCAAGAATTACAGAAATTTTTACCCGTTTCAAGTTTTGAAATTCTATTACCCGAGTCCCATTTTTTGCACGACCTTTTGTCACTATATCTTTCGTGAACATTTAGAAAACAGCTATCCTAATCATTTAAAAGTGTTTACAGATGGGTCGGTAATGGAATCCTCTGAGAGTGGTTCTGGCTTTATAATACCAACTTTAAATGTCAGGAAATCATATTATGTAGGAAAGGGGTTTTCAATTTATACTGCAATACTGAAGGCTTTGATGTACATATATGATACACCAATTGCTTTATGTAAAATCCTACTGCGTGTTGATTCCAAATCTGTTTTACAATCACTAGAGTGTTGGGACTGCAAAGCTAGAAAAGATTTGCTTTTTGAAATAAAGCATGTATTGCATTGTTTCATAACTCTAGGTATAAGAATTGATTTTTGCTGGGTCCCATCTCACTGTGGTATAAAGTGGAGTGAAATAGCAGACAGTCTTGCAAAAGAAGGAGCAAATAGAAATGCAGAAAAATTTAACCAAAAATCCTTTATATTTGTCCTCTTGTGAATTAATCCAAATTATGGAAAAGTACACACATAAGCAGAATTTTAATAAAGAAGTGGCTACTTTACCATCGTGCCCTGGGTACATTGTTATTAATTCATAAATTAAGGCTGAATACCTGGAACAGAAGGAAGGTAGACGAAAAAGTTATAAAGAACGCAAGGCAACAAATAGACAGCAAGGAAGTCAACAGCATAGACAGGTTAGAATAGAACAAGAACATCGTAGACGTGTGAGCGCTGGGGGGTTATCACAACCAATCAGAATTTGATGGCTTAACTCAGCATTTCGTTACAGCGCTTCAACCCATCTCCAGTAACCACAAGGACGTTTTCATCGGCACTTTGTCAGCAGAGTGCCCACATTGCCATGCTCTGAAGTGGAGAGGGAGGCACCAGGAATCTGCTGCAGCAGTGGCAAGGTCAGACTGCCACTCCTGATTGAACCGCCAGAGCCTCTTCGATCCTATCTCCTTGGGAACTCTGCAGACACCAGTCATGTCCTTTCAAACATACGAAAGTATAACTCTGCTTTCCAAATAACTAGCTTCGTATGTGCACGGGAGGTCAAGCTGCCTGGACACATGCCTACATTCAAGGTGCTGGGACAGGTCTACCACAGCACTGGGTCCCTGCTGCCGCAGCCTTCAACCGAGCCACAGTTTCTCCAGATTTACAGTATGGGAGACAATGAACAAGAAGCTACCAGACGCTGCAAGGTTATGCCAAGTGTGAATTCAGCGCCTGCAAACCACGCTGCACTCTCACAACCCTTATGGATGGGCGTCCATCAACAAGGTCCAGGGACAATCGCTGACGGTGGCTGTCCTTCACCTGGACATGCCCTGCTTCGCGCCTGGACAGCTGTACGTGGGCTGCTCAAGAGTTGGCAGCCCTGATCACCTGTTCATCCTGGCTCCACAGGGAAAAACAAAAACCACTGTCTATATCCCCAGGCCTTGCAGTAAGCACCCAGCTCAACCTGACAATATTCTGATGCTTCAATTTCGCTGGCATAAGGGGCTTTTTTATGTGAAAAGTAGAATTAATATGTAAGAAGTTTGGGTGATAAATGGAACAGATATAGACTGCTTTTGCTGTTTAAGAAAGAAACAAAAGCATGTTCTGTATGACATTGCTTTTAACTAAGGTAAATACAGAACGCTTTATCATGACTTAGGACTGAAGGCAAAGTGAAATTCAGCAGAACCTGAAAAAAAATCCTCGGATTTTAGAGTTCTCCGTTTTAAGCCCTGATACTATTGTAATGATCGTTCGGTTTACAGATACAGGTAGTGCTTCAGGTGGCAGAATGAAAAGGTGTCCCCCCGACCGTCACAAAAGACAAAGCACAACGCGCGTTTCGACCTCGTAGGTCTTTTTCAGGCAAGACTCAAACAAATAGGACAATGAAAATGAACGAGGACTCGTTTTCATTCAGCACCTACCTTGCGCTGAAGAGATCAAAGATAAGTGACAAATTTCGTTCATTTTCATTGTCCTTTTTTGTTTGTGTCTTGCCTGAAGAAGACCTAAGAGGTCGAAATGCGTCGTGTTTTGTTTTGTGACTCTTTTGTCCACGTTTCTCTTGGCGGTTCGCTAACATTTATTTAAGATTGGCTTACTGCCATTCTCCATCACGGTCAGCAGTCTGAAATGTGTCTAACATTAAACCACATGTGTAGTAGTAGTAGCAGCAGCAGCAGCAGCAGCAGCAGCAGCAGCAGCAGCAGCAGCAGCAGCAGAAGCAGTAACAGTAGTAGTGGTCGTAGCATGAGAGTATAGACAATAAGCGTAAACATGTTTTTCATACATAAACCAGATCTAAATCAGAAAACCAGAATCTGGGCAGGCTGGGTATCACTCACTGGGAGGAATCTGGGTATGGTGAATGACCAGTCAACGGCTGACTACATGCAGTCAGTTCTACATTCCGTCACTGAGAACGCTACTGTTCAACATATCCTCCAAGTTTCTGTTGTTGCTTCAAGGGAAGTGGGCCAGAAACACACTCTGGATCACCTGTGACCTGGCTGTTGCAAGGAAGGCATACATAATTGTTGGGCAGAATGACCGGCTCAAGGACGTTGTTGTTCGCCTTGGCATATTCCATTTTCTGTGTTCATACATGGCAGCACTTGGAAAACTCATGTGCCGATCTGGGATTGGAGAGATCATTGTGCTGTCAGGACTCTGCTCAAGTGGGTCGATTGATGCTGTCTTGGCAGGAAGCACCACAATCGTGCCCTGAGAGTCCACAAGGTTGTTCTGGAGGTTCTTTGAGCGGTTGCTTCTTTAGACATTCTTGAAGGAATCACCAGAAGCTTCAGATCTTCTGAACCAGCTGTCTGAAGATCTGTCTGGGTGCACAAACAGACACCAGCTTCAAGACACTCTTGAGAAGCCATCTGTTGTTGTCCTCTTCTTCAGACTGTACTCGAACTTAAAAAAAGACGTTATCACAGGGAAGAAAGGGAAAGACAGCACAGGTCTGGTTGCAGTATGCTGAGAGAGTGTGGCTCATTCTGCATCTCCTCCGGGCTACAAAAGAAAATGACTTGGACTTGCACTTGTCATGCACAGAGAAAATGTATCCTCTGCTGCTCTTTGTGATGGATCACCAGAACTACTCAAGATACGCCACAGTCTATTTCCTGAGGATTCTGAATCTCAAGCACAACCATCCCTCAGCAGAAGAACTCCTGCGACGTGGAGGACTCAGTATGTCGAGAACAACAGTTCCTTCATGCAAAGTACTAGTTGACCAAACTACTGAGCAAACGATCAACTGCCATGCAAAATTTGCAGGTGGGATCATAGGATTCAGCAGAAACAGTGCTGCCTGCCTACCTTCACTAGTGCATGACACGTCATGTCAGAGCTTCTTTTCATGCTGCAACGCTTGAGATGGCTGGCATGACTGGGGGATGATGTCAAATTCACAAAGACCTGACGTGTGCAGAGACTACAGCCAGTAAGGAGTGTGTGAAAAACATGATGGATTCCTTCTGCTTCTGCAGCTTCATGGATCCCTTTTCAGTGGAAGAGAGGGGTCTCTTCTGTCTCTCATCAGGAATGCAAGCACCAGACAGCATTCAAGAAAAGCTTCTATCAGCAGATGCACGAGGCAAGGAAGCCTTTCGCCAATTCGTGACAGAACGAGTGGTTGAGAACACTCTGAATGTCCCATGCTCCTCTGAAAAGGTGGAGCTGAGCTGAAGACATTTGCAAAACTGCAGAAGACAAAGACTGTGATCATCTTCGAACAAACTGGTGCAAGTGGCAGCGCAGAAAATGTTCGGACAATTTCTCATGATCTTGCAGAAAAATAACGTCAGTTTGCAGAAGGTCATGAGCTACCCTTTGAGTCCAGTGCCTTGGGCCCTACCAACTCCTGATGGTTTGCCTGCAAAGACAGAGAAAGCAAAGCTTGTGCATCTCTTGGAGGAGACAGTGTTGAAGGAGCAACCAGATCTAGTGAAATGCCATCACATAATTGACGCATTGTTCCATCTGCAGTCACGTATCTCTCTCTTCCCCCAAAATTTGGACACCTGGCAGACAGAATACTGAAATTCTGCCATCCACAGACAGGACTGATTATGTGGCAGATGTCTACAAACGACAACTCCCTCTCAAATCAATGGCACACGTTCTCGTCGGGGAGAAGGTTAAGCATGCCTACTGAAGGGTCCCAATACTAAGGTTCCCAGAGACTGGAAAGAGTTTATGAAAAATGGTGACAACCAGAACCAGCTCATCCAAATTCCTGCTTTGTGAATGGAGAAAAGATTCCCATGCTGCCACACTCCTGAACAGAGAGCTGTTTGTGACATGTGGGGGCCCGATTGCTTTAAGCTCTCCCCCACAGATGGCAAGACTGTGGAAGCCTGACCAGTTCAAGAGCTGTTTTCCACTCAGGAAGAAGCGGACACGAGGATCATCCTTCACACTCTTTTAACCAGAACAGGAATGCGTCCGACTCCGAGGGCATAATTGTGCGCTCTTCAGACACTGATGTGTTTCTACTCTTACTACACTTCAGTTCCCAGCTCCATACAACGGTATACTTGGACACTGGCACTGGAAACTACAGGAGGCTGCTTTCCACCACAGGCCTTGCTGTCAAGTATGGACAGGAATACTGTGAAGCACTCCTTGGCCTACATGCATGCTTTTTCCGGCTGTGACTTCATCAGTTCTTTTGTGAGCAAAGGGAAGGTCAGGGCAGTCAATGCGTTCACAAAGAACCGTTCCTTCATGATGCCTTCCGAGCACTGGGCAGCCCAGAACTGTCTTCTGATTCAGTGGGCAACCTTGAACACTATGTCTGTTGTCTGTATGGCAGACCCAAAAGCAGAAACATCAACCAGGTCCGCTTTGACCTCTCAGAGAAAAGTTTGACACCAGTCGGAGACATGTTGGCCAGCTACAACGGAACTGACCTCAGCCTCCTACCTCCCTGTCAGTCTTCCCTGTGGATGCACACAGAGCGAGTCAACAACCAGGTATTGCATCTTACTGTTTTTAACATGATAGTTATTGTTGTTGCAGGGTAGTCTTGCACTGTTTGATGAGGTCTGAAGTGTTACGGATGGAATGGATGGTGTCTGCAGGTGTCTGACTGTGACTCTCACACAGAAATTATGGATGCATGCACGACTTTTCGAAATCACATAAACACACCCACTCACCCGAACATTGACAGCCAGGCAACACTTTTTCTGTTTTATGCTGCCTGAGCCATCAGACAAAACATATATAATAAATGCAAAATCATGAATAGTCGGCACGCCAACCACAAGGCGTACACACAAACTATATGTATATACTAATATTTCAAATACGCCAACAGGCGCACGACACACAAAATATATCTATTTTCAATTTACTATCTACTGTCGCTGCTGGTTTCAACGACAATGAAGGCGGCGACGACGACGACGACGGAACGACGAAGATGACGAAGACGACGAGACGACGAAGATGAAGACGACAACGTCTACAGCGTCAAGTCTGTCACAGAACTTGCAGAACGTCAGAGCTGTGGCTCAAGGAAAAAAAAAAAAAAACACTAGCACTCACGGCGTCTCTGCCGGCGACAGGGTGACAGTGTCACACAGGAGCTGTGGCTCACACACACACACACAGAAGCACAGAACGCAGCGACGGCCTCGCCAACAGGTCGCTGGTTCAAAAACTTGGGAGCGGCACTCTGGCTTGGCAGCAGCGGCGTCTCCAGCCCACTGGCTCAGCGGGTAGTCGGTCCCGGGCGCAGTGGCAGGTAGGGTAGATTGTCGCTACTCAGGCCGACCTCTCCGCACCGTTACACGGTGGAGAAGAAGGGGGTAGACACGACTACGAACCCCTAACCCTCAAACGTGGCAGCCAGTCCCCCTCCCCTCAGTCCAGGGAACACATCTACCTGGGGGAAACTGACTTAACTACCTTGATTATCATGGCTACTACTCATTGCAGTCACAACTACATTCATATTCATTAGCACATCATATTCCACTAGAACTTGAGACAAACATCAAATACTGCAATATTCCTTTTTTCTGGAATAATAACACACTTTCATTTCCTTTTCCGGAATCATAGCACTACACACAGTAAAGGACTTCAATATAAACCTTTCAGAGTCTAGTTTTCCAAACTGGGGAAAGATTCCCACTTAGACCTTCTTCAATAAACCATGAATACAATTCATTACACACACTTAATGATTACTTTTCATCAAACTATAAATGTCTTTCGCCGTGTCACAAATGTTCATCTCTTTCTCTTGTATAATAACAAGAATGTTCATTTCAATTCATACAATCACCAGATTTTAAAAGGAATATTTTTTTTCAAAAGATTCAACTACTTCAATACATGTAAAGGAAAGATTTCCACACACTCTTGTTTACCAACATACAGCTATTCAATATTCATATCAAGAGTGAATGAATTAAATACTCATCCACATCAAAATAAAAACATACATATATCAAGTCTCTGTCGCTCACTCTGGGAGCTTATTATCCATAGCATCAAAATTCTCCCTCGTTATTCGCAAACCACATCACATTTTTTTTTTCATCATGAAGTCCATAACTAATTAAGTCACAGAATAAAACATTTCCCCCCCCTGAAAACCACCACTTCCTTTAACACTCACTTCATCTAGTCATGTTTTCCAACAGCATTTTGTTTTTGTTACCCTATCCAGTCATAGGATAACACACACAAGAACACAAATCCTTGACGAGTGCGCTGAGGAAGTTTCAGTCGCTCCTAAACGGGAATACGGTTTCGGTTTGCTAACAAATAAACATTGAATGATAAATACCTGACTGCCACAAAAAAAAACAACAACAACAAAAAAAAAACAGCTGGGTCCCTCTTCGGCCTTCTGGAATGCTGCGGAGCCGGAATCACTGCAGAGACTGCCTAACCGGTTCAGCTCACCCGGCTTTAACGGTGCGCAGGTGAGTAGCAGTCAGGTAAACTTTTCAACCGGCTTCCGGAGGACTGCCTTCCGGTTAGCACGGTTGCATGAAAATTTGTGACCGGACGGGAAACGGTCCGTCACACATGAAGTAATGCTGTCATTCCTCCAGACCTCATGCTGCTGTGCAGATTAGTGAAGATAAACTGACAGCTGCTGCAGCAGAAAAGCATGCAGATGTGACCGCTGTGACAGAGACTGCCACTCTCGCATCAAACTCTACAGCCACAGGTGACACTGCTTGGGCTGAGCAGACAGCCAAGTCAGATAGCTATATCTTAGGTTGGATATACTCTATTCGTGGTCAGCTACAACCGACGGACACCTACAGGAGTGTTGTTTTGATAACTATAGTTAAACAAATACTACTTGACCTGGCCAAGGGTAACACAGTAGCCGGAATATGACATTTTGAGCCGAAGCTTAAGTTAGTCATTGCCAGGGCCATAACACGGCTATGAGATTTGAAAATCTTTACCCTTTTATCTTCTCTTCTAACGTGGAGGTTTGGAAGCACGCCCATTGTGCTCAACCATCCATTGATTGGCTGTCAGCAGGCAGTGGCTGGAAGACAACAGACAGTGCTTTGGAGATCGACTGGTGTCAGGAGGATATACGTCCCTGTAAACTTGTTGATATCCTCTGTGACCAGCCAACTCTTGAGTAGGAGAACGGTGACTTTGAACTTGTGACCCTTTGTGATGCTGTTCAAGAGGAAGGGGTTTGACACTGAAGAATCTGTTGTCGACAGTTCTGTGTAAAGGTGCAATCTTCTTACTGGTGGACAGGCGCATACTGCGACACGTAGTCATCACCCGCTTGTGTTGACACAGATCCCTTGGTCATGGTTTATAAGCAGGTTGGCCCAAACTCTACGTAGCCATTTTCTTGACACCATTTTGAAACAGGTTAACAGTTTCTGTTCATTTGTATCCATTTCAAAACCAGTTTAAAGAGTAACAGGCTGGTGCGCTAAATGTGTTAAAAAGGAGTGACAAATTAACGCATATGTCATGTTTATGTGGATGCTATTACTACAATTGTGCTTGAAACACGTCACATGTGGTATGCCCATGTAGAACAAGCGTCCGCGCATTTAAAACCCAATTTGTATTTGGTTTTGAGGCATTATACTACGAGTAATAGCATGTTTTTCACCCTTACCCTCTTTTTTTAGAGTAGGAAACGGGTGATTTCTTCCAGACCTTGTTGCTCCCAAGAGCTCCGACCAATCTTTTGTTGACATCCTATGATGACAGCATATGGCCTAAACTTTCAGAAAAACACAATGGCAAATCCCCCCGCCGGGCTGGGAGGGAGGGAGGGGGAGGGTTATGGTCACCTGAAGTACGAAGAGGGTTGATAGGAATGCCATTCACCACATCTTATCAAAATACAACCTCGTTAAAACCGTTCATTTTTATATAAATCGGTTTTTATAAGAAATAAATGGTTGAACGAGGGCTGAGGACCTGAGTAATGTAGGCCTATAGACCTCTCTCTCTGTCTGTCTGTCTGTCTCTCCCTGTCTCTGTCTCTCTCTCTCTGTGTCTCTCTCTCTCTCTCTCTCTCTCTCTCTCTCTCTCTCTCTCTCTCTCTCTCTCTCTCTCTCTTATAATACCCGGCGCGACGCCTGGTAACCGGCTAGTACACTCTCTCTCTCTCTCTCTCTCTCTCTCTCTCTCTCTCTCTCTCTCTCTCTCTCTCTCACATACGTACACACACATACACACGTGCGCGCGCAGGAATTTATGCAGAAATTCCCCCACTGTTGTCACGACCATAGTCGTACGCACAGTGACGGCTTGAATGTAGGAAGCAAAGTCAGAGGTGTCTCTATAGAAAATTCTGGCCTGAAATTTGCCCAGCCTGACACCTGTGATTTTCCTTGTAGACATTCTCAAGTGGACATCGAATGCCTTCTCGGGAACTGTGCCCATGTTCCCAGTGGTTTGATAAGTTTTTTTTTTCTTAATTAAGTGTGTGTTGACAGAATCCATGGACTGCTGCTGCAAGCCCTCGAAAAATAAACAAACAAACAAACAAGAACACCGAGCAGCATGCGTGGATGCTGAGTGGTGGACAGTGAGGTCAGGGAATTGTGTGACCTGTAATATGTGTGGTTGAAGAGGAGAGGAAAGAAGTCTGGTCGACGGCGCCGTAGTGACAGCGAGACTCTGCAGGAACGCATGCCTCACAGTGTTAGTAGTCACAGACACTGAGGGTGACCTGTGTACATGCAACTTGAAGGCTACGGCTGATCAGAGTAAGAGTAAAGAAAATCACTCTGGAAGCCAAATGCAGATGAAGTTGAGGGAAAAAGGAAGATAAATATTCTTTAGATAAAAGATAATATGATTGTTAACGTACTTTTCTTCTATCAGGAACATTTTCCTGGTTAGAATAGGGCTACAGCATATTTGTTGAGAGAGAAACGAGAACAGTTTGTGGTTTGCTGTGTAAGTCGATGAGACATCGCAAAGACTGGAAATGGGTGAAGAATTGTTGTAAGTCTGTGAGCATCAGAACACTTTGTGGGTGTGGCAATGTGGGTGTGAACTAAAGAGACATTCTTTTCTTTTAGTCTGTGAGGACCTTGTTGCGGTATTTTTGAGGGGAAAAAATATGTATTACTAATCTGTGTGAAAAAAGAAAATATGTGTAAGTAAATAGTGAAAAAGATTTAGTTGCTAGTTGAAAGAGGGGACTCTCTTTTGGTTGGCCTGACTGGTTGTTTTGTCGATGTTGCTGAGTGAGAGTCTGATACGATTACTGGGGGTGAATGACAAGAGTTGCCTTTTCTCTTTCGTTTCATTTTTGTAAAGTCAAATTTAGACTCCAGAAAGGGTGTTTGAAGACCTAACTACAAGCACAAGGCTCACGAATGAGTCTTCACATAACTGTTGCAGTGGTCCCCAAACGGTGATGAGTCCTTAAACTGTTAATACCCATAGACTACTCCCCCTTACACAACCCAGGTCCGAATATTACGCTAAGTGATATCGAAGGCTCAGAAAAATGGCTTTGTATGGTCAAGTATGAAATATCATGGTCTATTTCAGGTTCGTGATGAAGAATAGCCACCTGGAAAATGCTCGAAATTTCATGGAATGTTCGGAAACTGTGACATATATAAAAGTGTTACGACCAAGAATCAATCGCCTGTTCTTTGACATTTCATTGGACATATGACAATGACTTAAATGATTTTTTTTTTTAATGCTGGTCCTGACTAACATCGATCAAAAGAGAGGAAATGTCGACTTCAGTAACACACTCCTTCCAACAGCTGGTTTACAAATCAATCGTATTCATATAACCGTCACAACTTTCCCAACACAGAGACATGCATTCCACTTTTGCAGCTCGCTCTCAGAAATCCCATTCTAACAGCTTTAAAAATTGCTCTCTAATCTATATCGTCGACCCCTAAAATGCTGATTGTACAGAGTTAATGAAATCGAAAAGACGAGAGACATGGCTTAGTACCTAAAGCAACAAACGTGAAACATATTTGTTGAATGTTAAAACAAATCAAAATGCACGGAACATTCTGAACGGATGGGAACCACGACATATCATAGCCAATCAAAACGTTCGTAGATTCGAGAAATGATTGCTGGGAGCCTTTTGCACTTAAGCACTTTTCCGGAACTTAAAGATACTTCCAGACTTATTACGCCTGCTGTACGGACGTCATTTGATAAACTAAGTCTAGTTAAACTCACACATCGAAAGAGAAAAAACCAAATCTTGCTATGGGACAAGTCGGCGCGCAGAATCTGCTAATGGAAGTAGAAGTCATCAATCACGAGACATTTTTCGTATGTTTTACACTTAAAGACATTTGAAATTCTACAAGAAACGTGAGTTGGACAGGGAAAGCGCAGCTCTTGAATAGTAGGACTGATCGAGAAATTCTGAAATTCAAAAGAACTCTGGACTACGTAAAAGTGTTTAGACGTGGACAGTGACGACAGAAAAAGCGCTCAACGTTGTTAAAGACTTGACCAGACAGAAACAAAGCAATCACAGCACCATTCAGGACACTCAACGCAGTTAACTATATTTCGAAGTCCCATCTGCACCAAAATCTGGCACACTGACGAAAGACCCACAGAAGGCCGTCACTAATCGTCAACTTTTCCAAGAAAGAGAACCTCCGACACTGCCATAGTTACGACATGGTCAATTTGACCAGCAATGCCACAACGGTGTGCTCATTTTATTTCTGAATAGGTTACAGCTATAAGCAGATATCATTGGTTGCGTTTACATCTAGCTAGGGGACAAGTGCGGCATGGCATGGCACGGAATGATTGCATGGCGCTTTGTATTTACACGGCTTTGGCTGAAAACGAGCGACTGTGGCCCATCTTAAATGGCGCACCGACATCTTCCATTCAGCTCTTTATTCCGGCCTTCTAGAATGCAGCGTTTAATTTTCCTTTCTTTTTCTTTTCCTTTTCACGGCTTTGACTTGTATTTTTTCTAAGTTCATCAGCGATGACTTTTCCAATGTGTGCAAACAAAACTCTTTCTAGCGCAGGAGTCCAGCTTCTTCTGAATGGCCTAATCAGCCCATACTTCAATGAGGGCTAGCTAGTTAGCCAGCAATCATAAGGTTTTTTGTTTCTTTGTGCGCTGGCAAGTTGTTTGTCGATGTCTCTAAGTGCTTTGTCGCAACAATTACCATGTTGCTATCTTTCGGATACTCTGAGATTTAGCACTCAGGATTCCGAATCCTAGGCCCTGTTCTTTGCTTATTAGAGAGAGCATTGTTTAAACTGGGAGAATACAATCTATTTCTCTAAATGTGAAAGAATAAATTGAAGTTAAATCTTATACAGTTGCTGGGCTGCCATTTCAATGTAGCGTCCTATAGATCTTGTGCTATTACCAACTCAGTATTTTCGCACAGAAGCCTTATGCACTACATTTATGGACACAAAGAGACTATTTGTGACAATATTTCAATATCTGTGCACCATTCTGCCGGGGAAGAAAAAAAAAGAAAGGATTAGAAAAAACCGAAATTCTGCGCGGCTACATTACACAATCAACCCGGCTCTTCTTCTACTGCGTCCAACAACAAATAATTCAATCGTTTTGCTGTTTAAATTGTCTTCCTGTATAAAACATCACCTGCATCAACGTAAGATCATCATCTGATTAAATGTTGACTGACTGAAAGCACTCAAAATAACATGTCTAGTGGGTTCAGCAGTTGAAGCCAGTGCTTCCCTGGGTCCTGATGGAAACTTCGGGAACAATCTCTTTCTCTTCTTCTCTTTTTTTCTTTTCTCGTCTCTCAAATCTTGACTTACTGAAGACAATCAAAAAGAATATGTCTGATGGAAAAAAAAAAATGTGAGTGCACGTTCGTGACATTTTAAAAAAGAATGTTTTCCATGCATCACGTCTTATTAGGTATTTTATACAGGCATGGTGTCTTGTACCTTGAATGCATGTTTCGATACGAAGGTTATTTCCTCTATGTTCACGCCTAGAATAACCGTTACTTTGAAATAATCAGCATATGTAATGTGATGACAATGGGATCCTCAAGGTGTTGGCCGACATGAATTTTGGCACTTACAACGTGTTGCAAAGCCATGACTGACGCGTTAATTCACCTGTAAATATTCAATAGTTATGCTAAAGAGAAAATGACTTTTGCGTCATTAAGTGAGGTATTGAAAAACTAGCACATGCTTTCCCTTGTTGATTGACAGATCTACTGGTGACAACTTGAACTGCGTTGACATACTGCTCTGAAACCTGCGCCCTCGCTACTGATGCCAAGTTATTGGGGCACGCCTTGGAGGATGGCGATGCAAACTCAGTGCCAAACTTTGCCTTTTTCTCATGCAGGTAGTGGTGTGTTGGATGCATTCTGTGCGCCTTCATAATATACAATATCCATGGATTCATATATATATATATATATATATATATATATATATATATGTATAAAACAGAGAGTTTAAAAACCACAACAGACAAGATAAAAAGATTTCCAAAATGTTCGGGCTTTACTGCCTTCCTCAGTGGTGGTGAGTCAACTGGCCGGCGAGTCACACAACATTTATCCATGCATAAAAAGAATGTGAATAAAATTCACTACCTTAAAACAAGAAGCTAAAAGGATTTCACGTACAGGCAATCGTTCAAATGGAAGGGGAGCAGAGGGACGTTGTAATGTAAGGAAGAGGGGCCGAGTGACAGTGTGTAAAAACGTGCGCGCGTCACGCACATACGGGAGTGTGGGCGTAAATGAGTTCGTGTTGGTGTGAGTGAATTTGTGTGTGTGTGAGTGTATGTGTCAGTGTGTGTGTGTGTGTGTGTGTGTGTGTGTGTGTGTGTGTGTGTGAGTGTGTGTGAGTAGTGTTTGAAAGGGGGGGGGGGGGGTGGGGGGGGGGGGGGGGGGGGGGGGGGGGGGGGGGGGGTGTCGAAGGTAAAAGGAGTCCAGAGGCGGCGTAGAACATGAACAGTTATTGTGTGTGCGTTGAGTCCGAAAGGATGGAGAGTTTTCAATTTTCTTATCCAGAATTTTTTTCCCTACAAATTCTGTGCGTGTGGCTGTCTGAAAAAAAAACTTTTTCTATCACCATGCATTTCATGTTGGCCAGGGTGTGGTTGGGCAGGTTAAAATGTTGCGTGACTAGAGTCCCGATGTTGTTCTTGATGTGAGATCTATGCAGATAGAAACGTTTTCTGAGTGAATTTTTTGTTTCACCAATGTATTGAGAATTCTGACAGAGTTCGCAGAACATGAGATAAATGATGTTATTGGTTTGACAGTCAGTATGGTGTCTTAGAGTAAATTTTCTTTGGTCTGGTGGCTAATGAAACTGGTGGATTCCAAGGCGTGCTCTCTACAAATAAACATTTGTTGGAACATTTGAAAAAACCATTAGGGTCTTTAGGATTTAATTTGATGGGGAGGGCTGAGGGCATAAGCAAGTCTTTAAGAGAGAACGGCTGTTTCTTTCTCCTAGGATGGGTGGGTGAGGTATGGCCTGTTTAAGTTTGTCACTGGGGGGTGGGGGGGGGGGGGGTTC
>JADBJO010005529.1:5000-15000 GCA_016801955.1 Conus betulinus
GGGTGGGTGTGGTGTGGGATTTCTGTTTTCGGCAATTCCAAGACGGATTTTCCATCCTCTTCTTTCTTCTGCGTACGCAGGCTGGTACTCTTGCGGACACTCCTATATGGACAGACAAGTATAATTAATCCCATCTACCCAACATTTCCATCAAAAACGGAGAGGAATTGCACCCATGTGTGTGTGTGTGTGTGTGTGTGTGTGTGTGTGTGTGTGTGTGTGTGTGTGTGTGTGTGTGTGTGTGTCCATCCGGGCGATGCAAACTTGCCGTGGTCGGATGGTTGTGTGGTTCAGTTTAGGCTCTGCTGACGGGGGCATCAATACTCGACTGGATAGCTAGTTTTTGTTAACGTATCCAGGTCTGTATGACCAAGTTGCTGACTGACCTAAGCACAATGTAGTAAAAGTTGATGCCCTAGGTAGGGTCTCTCCTGTCAGAAGGGTTAAGGGGTGAGGCCCTGACAAATAGTAACCCGCCTTTTTTTTCCGATTTTGTCTTCTGTCTTTCTTAACGGATCTTTTCTATCTTCGTCTCCCCTGCAAATCTTCTTTTCCACATTCTTCTTTTCTCTATAGTCTTCTTATGATCCGCCGCGTTTGCCGCGCGCGGTGCGACCTGTGATGGAGGGGAACGCGATCCTGGCAACTGAGAGGGCAGGTGCTCTCAACGCATCTCTTTGGGCTCGGATTGTAGACAGGGACAACACGCTGGCCTGGGTGTATCAATCGACTCCCCCTGCGTGGGGCTGGGTAAAGACAGGCACCCCCCCCCCCTCCCCCAAGGCTGGTGAAGGTAACCCTGTAGTGCTCAGCTTCCTGTCCCCGGGAGTCGGTCATGATCAGGGGGGTAGGGTTGGTGAGCTCCCGAAGCCTGGAAGGGGTCAAGACAGTAACTTCTTAATCCTGGCCCCGTGGTTGGACTCCACAGTGGGTGGGTAAGAGATGAAATAAAAAAAAAAAACTGGCTTTCTCTCTCTCTCTCTCTCTCTCTCTCTCTCTCTCTCTCTCTCACACACACCACACACACACACACACACACACACACACACACACACACACACACACACACACACACTAAAAAAGGGAAGGTAATAACAAGTGACCATGGACTCGGATCTTGACAGCGACTCGGACACGGACACAAGGAAAAGGACAGGATTCTGAGCTTCCTGACTGGTAGTCGAAGGAACCGAACAGGAGAAACCGATTTCAGCTCCAAGTCCTTTTGCAATCCAGAAAGGGTTCCAAAGGTATTGCAGGTGGCCCTCAGTCAATCGAAAGGCTTAGAAATGGATCATCCCTGATAGAGTGCAAGACCAAGAACAAGCAGAACAGTTTCTAAGCGCCACAAAGCTGGTGGACAGGGAGAGCAGAGTGACGCCACACAAACGGCTCATCTCGTCAAAAGATATCACAAGATATCCTACACTCAAAGGAGCATCGGAGGCAGAAATACAGAGAATTGGAGCTTTAAGGGGTGATTGATGCCCACTGAGTAACAATTCGGAAAGGATCCGAGAGAGTGCCCATTAACACGCTCTTCCTGTTCGAGCTGTCTTCCACGGAGCATCAACGTAGACTACCTTGTTGTGAAAGTAGACCTCTACATTCCATCTCCAGTAATGTGTTTCCACTGTCAACACTTTGGCCATGTTTTTGACAGGCGCTCGGCGGAGCAGATTTGTTGTCGGTGCTGCAAAGCAGTCCATAAAAGGCATTGCCAAGGATCAGCCCAATTGCGCCAACTATGGTGGCAGCCATCCGTCTTCCTCGCAATACTGTCCAAAATTGAAGCTTGAGAAAGAAAAAAAACAAACAAACAAACATCCAGCAAGTAAGGACAGAAAAAAAGAGGATCGTTCCATGAAGCCAAGAAACTGGTGCATGGCAAACAAACCCAGTCAGCATGGTCGTGCTCGGCTGCTGTCACAAAAAGTCCACACAGTGTCTGTCTCCAGTCAGACAGACGCATTTTGTTTTTCAAAATCTACGGAAGAAAAACCTGTATGATCAGTAATACCTCCGAAGAAGACAAGCGCCCTCAGAGGAGGCGTGAAACCCGCTACCCCCAGTCCCTTCAGCAGACAAAAAAGTCTGCTGCTGAGCAGGCTGGAAAGCAGGCCCCCTCCCAGAGCCTCCCCCGCCTCGCTCCCCTGGGAAGGATGGGAACTGGAAACCGGCTGCTCCCCTCAAAGGTCTTGGATTCCATTCAAAAGTCCCTGAAGGAAAAAGCGTGGAAGTGAGAGAGGTGGATGAGCCTCCCGTCTGCCTCTTCAACCTCTGCAAGGAAAAAAGGATCTGGAGGGAAAAAAGAAAACTTCCTGGCCCAAGCAAATGGACCTATTAGCTGAAAACAGTTTTTTTCTGTGTGTTATATCTGCGCTTCTCCACACATTGTGAATATTACTGTGTGTATGTGGTGGGATAGGGATGAGGGATGGGCGAGGGTAATGGTAGGGGATGAAGGGTACAGCAAAGTAGATATTTAGTAGTATGAAGTTATACTTCGTCTATCCCTTGATTTGCTATTCATGTTTTTTGTCTGCCCTTTAATTTGCTGCTCTTCATTTTCATTCCTATGTCCTTTATGGAATATTTGCATTTCCCCTTAACTAAAATGCTGAGAAAGGGATGGAATATACTACACTGCATTCCCAGCTAAACGGTAAGTTTTACAGACTTGTTTGTTTCTTTTGGGCTTGTTTTCAGTAATTTCTTATGTGTACTCAGTTTAAGTATATTCATACATATAACAAATGAAATGGAAAAGCTTTGTATTCATACCGATTAAGAATATTTCAACTCGACGCTAGTGATGCTGGCGCCAGTTTGTTTCCCCTCCTTCCCGCTGTCTGACCGTTCTGTTTACAGTAGGTCAGTCTAGGGGTCAAACGCCCACACCTCCACCGGGCAAGACGCCTAGGGTGGGCTTTTTGCCCCGTTCATTGGGCCTTTTGCCCCGTACTTGGTTTTATCGTAAATTAGGTAAGTGACGACAAGTGTGTGTGTGTGTGTGTGTGTGTGTGTGTGTGTGTGTGTGTGTGTGTGTGTGTGTGTGTGATCCGAGCAGGAAAACGTTCTTCTACAGTAGATGAAATAGATACAGCAGCAACATCCGCATAGCATTAGGCAACAGTTTGAAGGGTCAAAGTTGTGGGGTGTAGGGAAATAGTACCACACAAATTGTCGCTACCGCACAACCCCGGCAAAAGCACACCACCTCACAACCCCAGGTAACCGAACACACACACACACACACACACACACAACACACACACACACACAGAGAGAGAGAGAGAGAGAGAGAGAGAGAGAGAGAGATAGAGATCAGCCTGCTCTCGTTCTCTGACCAGGCAGGAGATAATAATGAGATGACGTCATTTATGCGCATGCTTTCTGTGAACAGAAGTAAATTATGGCGTCGGGGGCGTCGTTGGTGAAACGATGTCAACGATGATTAAAAAAAAAAAAAGTTTGTGCCTTTTTTTTTTCTTTGTTACTTGTATGGCATATCATTTTTATTTTCATCATTGTTGTCAGGAAGCAAAATCCTGAAAAGAGAAGGGAAACATTTTGGAATTTAAGCATGTGCTGTTCAATATTCAAGCAGGCTGGGAAACTAAATTCAATTGTCTACTCTCCTCGAGTTTTTCGTCTTATTTGCTTGCCGCTTGCACCTCTTTCTCTTCTGGATGATCTTAGTAGCTAGGCAACATGCTCCTCTGAGAATCACAGTTAGTTACATAATTATTGCTTTTATTAGCCAGCTTTACCATGCATTCAAAAGGTGCAGACTATGAACCTAATCTACACCGCCCGTTTCCCGCCAACTCCATAGTAGATTTGTATTCTTACGTGTGTTTACACTATTACAAAAGCAGTTTTTTGTGTTCTTATTTGGTTGGGGTTGTTTGGGATGTTACTGAGAAGTATTTGGGGATGTTATGGATTTATTTGATTAATTGTGGGATGTTACTAAATAAACTCGGTAGCTAACTACTGGCTTAGATTTATATGTACCGTGCATATATCTAATTCACCCAACACAGCGACATATACATTCTGAGGTGATAGCCCAGAATAGGCAAGTAACTGCTGAAGAAGAAGAAGAAGAAGAAGTAGAAGAAGAAGAGAAAGAAGGAGAAGAAATAATTAAGTTAGTGATGTTGCTTACAGCCCAGCCAGCCAGAAAGAGTCATATCAGGGCTGTTACCACACTGAAGTCAACCAAAAACAAATCGACAGCAGCAGCAGCAGCAGCAGAAGAAGAAGAAGAAGAGACAGGGGCAGAGAGAACATATCGTTCACTCGAACAGCGAGTTGAGGCTGAAAATGAACCAGTGTGAAGGTAATGTGAATCTGTGAGACGATAGAGAAAGTTTTTCATACACGTTCACAAATATAGTAGACAGAGCATAGAGCAAGGCAGAATATGCTACAACATTCTGTCAGTGAACAGGCATTAGAATTCACAAACGTATTTATTTTGACTACAAATTTAAAAGATGTTTCAAATAATTATGATTTTTAACTAAGACCTTCCCTATCTACACTACACTAATAAAAACACAAAAAAGAAGCCACGTTCTTCTAGAATCACTATGGCCAGGCCCAAAGGCCGAGAGGCCTAGCAACACCCTCCGCGAATCAGAGGATGCCAGGGATTTGAGAGAGCCTGAATGTCCCACTATATAAGAATAATATAGCTTGTTTCCCCGAAGACGGAGTATGGCTGCCTTAATGGCGGGATAAAAGACGGCCATACACACAAAACTCCACACCCTTTGTTGAGGAGATGGGATTGATACCTGCCTGTCTATACAGGGAGTGTCCGCAGGAGTATCAGCCTGCGTACGCAGAAGAAGACGATATAGCTTGTGACTGGATTTATGTTGAATAACCCTACTGATCGATGGAATATAGCATGTTTTGATGCTTCTGACTTTTGGAGCTGGAGAAGGAGACATGCTGGACCTATCCATCCCGGGACACGTTGATGCTGTTTACATGTGTTGTTGGATGCTGTTTACATGTGTTATGGAAGATAAACTGCTGGTTGACCAGTGTCGTTTACCTGGGTTGGGTGGGGGTAGGGGTGGAGGGGTTATGGAAGGTTGGAGGTATTTCCACCCGTTGAACTGGGGGAAATGTTGTTGTCTCACCGATTGTGGGATAGTTAGAAGTGATCGCAGGCCTTAACTATCAGGACGCTTTAAGGTCCAACGCTTGTCCGTGGGCAGCAGCTATGACTGTTATTTTTTCATTCACAGTCCTGTGGTTCAGAATTGAGGCGTAGTGTGTGTGTGGTGTGTGTGTGTGTGTGTGCGTGCGTGCGTGCGTGCGTGCGTGCGTGCGTGCGTGCGTGCGTGCGTGCGTGCGTGTGTGTGTGTGTGTGTGAAGATACCCCCTGTTAATATCAATTTGTGATACTGGCATCACGCTTACAAACTTGCGAGTGTTGCGCATGAGCCGTACATCCTTAAAGTGGAGCAGCCTCCTCCACGGGTTTCTGATCGAGTGGACCTTCCGCCATTTGGCTGATCTCGCTATTCAACTTGTGGGGTAGGTGTTTTATCATTCATTTAGCATCCTGCTCATTGAAACGTATATTGCAAATCTCTATGGTCATAGACTTAAATTCCTGTCATAAAGAAACTATGTAACAGATGCAGTTTCGATCTTGGAGCAGACTGCAGTGATTGATTTGTTGCAGCACTGCAGTGATTGATTAGTTGTAGCACTGGTTACACATGGTAAATGTGACTGCTTGACATGACACAAATGACAAAAACAGTAACATGGGGATATTCACACAGTAACGAACCTATCGCATGTATGAAACCTTCCTTCCTTCCTTTCTCATTTCCTGCTGTTTTCATCAGCCGCAGGGCAGAGCTGGTAACAAAGACGTCCTCAGCCTGTGCGTTCCCACAGTCGGCAGTACACTTCTTCACTGAATGGAAGCTCAGTATTGAAATTTGGGTTGCATTCACAGTCAGCCACTCCTGAACATATGTTCCTTCTGTTTCATGCTCACAATGTTTAGGTGAACCACAAGCCACCCCATCCTCTCTTTCTCATATATCCGCGTGTATGCATGCGTACATTCATGTATGTTCATACCTACACAAAACACAGCACACACACACACACACACACACACACACACACACACACACACACACACACACACAATTATTCAGGAATGAATGCAGAACAACATTCAAAACAGTTTTATCTCCTGACACAAAAACGGTGGGAAATAGCAGTGAATTGACAAAAGAACACACATTGTATTAAACGCCGCAGCACAGCCAGATCCGTTTTACACTAGCGAACAGATATGTGTGTGAACCTATGATGCATACACATACATCCCAACACACACATGTTTACATACAAGCATACACGCACGCACACACGCACGCACGCGCGCGCGCGTGCGCACGCGCACGCACACACACACACACACACACACACACCAACTTCAAAAGAGGAACAGCGATAACAATGCACGCCCACACACACACGCCCTCACACGCGCCCCCCCCCCCCCCCCCCCCCCCCACACACACACACACACACGCGTGCGTGCATTCAGGCACACACACTAGAACTTCAACACACACACATGCATATGTACACACACACACAAACACACACATATGCACGCCCGCGCGTGCGCACGTGTGCGCACGCACACACACACGCATATACACACACGCGTGAGCGTGCGTGCGCACTTATAAGCTTGCACACATACACCTAAAAGAGTACGGTGTCGCCGTACTGACATACAGCCGGTAAAACGCACCACAACTGGTTTGAATATCAGTAGCATGGTGCGAGTGGTCTAACAATCAATACCAGACTTCTATGTGTGGATATGTGCAGGCATACACATACTGAGATAAAGAAGCAAGTTGAATCCCATGCATGGATGATTATTACATTTGCAAAATGTCCTATACATGTCGTCGTAGATACCAGTTAGCTTACAGGTACACAACAAATACTACAAAGATTCGCGCGGCTTTCCCCGGGGACAGCGCGTCGCCGTAGCACAGCGCCACCCTTTTTTCCTGTATGCTTGTGGATATGTTTTCCTGCAGACGTGTGTGTTTGCTACAGAATTTTGCCAGGTACACCTCTTGTTGCCATGGGTTCTTTTACGTGCGTTGAGTGCATGTTGCACACACGACCTCGGGTCATCGTCTCATTGAACTACTCATTATTTTGATTACTTTTTAAAAGGTTGATTTTTCTACTTCTATATGTCAATAGCAAAATGCAAAGAAATACACGTATGTAAAACTTCCCAGAGTATTATTGTGTTTCAAAGGCTATAGACAGGAAACAGCTCTGCTGAGAGACAAAGCATCCAGTTTAAGAATAAGATTTCATTTGTGAAAATAATTCAATTAAAGCTATGGGTATATGAAATTATTAACATTATCTGGGTAGCTTTCATTTTGTTTCGTTTTTGTGAATATCAATGAAACTTTTGTAATATTTTTTTGTAAACTACCAAATATTTAATTAGATATAAATGATTCTATCTCTCTGTATTTGGATTTATAGCATCACCGTAATCACATTGTTTGCAAGAGCAGGGTTGACCTTATAGCTGGCACTAAGCAGCTTTCGTTGGCAACTCAACAAACGCAGCCATAGAAGAAGAAAGAGAAGCGAAGTTTCAAACGATCTAGGACTAGGACTAGGAGCCAATTACTATCAAATACTTTAAATCTGAACCTGAAGTGCGAATATTTTCTGTGCTAGACTTATGGGGTACCCTCTAGAAAATGATGAATATTCATTATGCATAATACTTCATAATGGTGGCAAAAATTTTCTCTTAATTTTACTGCTGACCACTGTTATTATTACACACCCCCTATAGATACAGTAAAAACCAACAAGACATGAATCTGAAAGGAGTTATGACAGCATTATTGTTCACAATGTATACCCCATAATAATGTTCTTCATTTTTTCCGAAAAAATACCTCACAACCTAACCGTGTGTGTGTGTGTGTGTGTGTGTGTGTGTGTGTGTGTGTGTGTGTGTGTGTGTGTGTGTGTGTACGTGCGTGCGTGCGTGCGTGCGTGCGTGTGCGTGTGTGTGTGTATGTGTGTGTATGCCTGAGCATGCGTGCTTCTATGATATATATGCATTTGAGTGTCTAGGCATGGAACTAGTTTTGTGGTAACGACAATACTGAAAAGTGTTGCTTACGGTTTTTTTTTCCAGATGAAAATGGTGAGACACCACCAAAGGAAATCTGAGAGGAGCAAGTGTAGCCAGCACAACTTGGGAGCAGCACTGAAAGCCATCTCTGAGGGAATTCCCCTGGTTCGAGCCAGTATAGAGTCTGGTGTTCCTGCACGTACTCTTCGGCGTCACAGGGACCGTCAAGTGACTGAACCTGGAACGCTGAATTTGGAAGATATCGCAGTGGCCTGCCGTCTGACGCGGAGTCACAGCTGAAGACCCATGTTCTAGACATGCAGAACGACTCTCTGGTCTGAAGATGCGGGACATGCAATGTCTTGCCTTAGATGTCGCAGAAAGAGTGGGGATCAGCCACCCATTCAACAAGAAGTCACGAATGGCAGGACAAAAGTGGGTGCCGGCTTTTCTCATGCGCCATGGCCTAAGGATTCGGCAGCCTCAGGCAGCTGGCTTAGCTCGCGCTGTAGGTTTCAACAAGCCTCAAGTGCATCATTTTTTTTTTTTCAACTGTACAAAAGAACGCTTGGCAAATCATGATTACACACCATCCTGAATTTGGAATATGGATGAGACTGTATTAACAACCGAGTAAAAGCCCAGGAAGATATGGCCTTGAAAGGCACGTGGCAGGTCGGGAAGGCCACGAGTGCTGAACGTGGAACTTTGATGACGGTCGTGTGTGCCTGCAGCGCAGCAGCAGGCGTCTTTCTGCCACCTGTGTCTATTTTTTCTGGGAAGCGAAAGGTGGACACACTCCTGAAAGACGGCACCACCGGAAGTGGATGGACAGATTCTGAACTGTTCTTTAAATGGCTCTGTCATTTCGCCATGGTCACTGGGTTGCTCTCGCCATGGCCCTCACCTCATCCCGCTGGACGGACACCATAGCTACAAGACTCTGGAAGCAATAGAGTTTTGTCGAGAGCATAAAATAGAACTGCTAACTCTGCCCCGTCACAACAGGCACAAACTACAACCGTTTGACAGACCCTGTTTTTCAAGCCTCTGAAGAGTGCTTTCAACTCTGAAGCTGACAGTTTGATGGTGGTCAAATCCAGGACGACGGATCTCGATCTATGACATGGCTGGTCTTTCTGGAAAGGCCTTCCTGAGGACAGCTTTGCCCGAAAGAGCCGTCCACGGCTCAAGACTTGCGGTCTGTGGCCGTTTGATCCCAGCGCCTTCACTGACCGCCGACCACGAAGGGACACTGGTAACAGATGAGCAAGAAGAGGAGCCCTCCAGTCACAAATGAGCAGAAACAACAGCTGACGCCTCCAGTGAGAACATTTCCTTTCCACCAGCCACCCAGCGCAGACTGTTTCAAAGACGACTTTCCAGCAGAAAACGAAACCTCTACCAAACTGTTGCCACATGAAGAACTACATGTGTGACCACTACAATGATTATACCCACCATCAATGCTAATCTACCTGCATGGCTGTGGTATTCCGCCTTGGAAGAAGGGATCACTGCCATGGCAGAGCCGTCCTCCCTGCCTGGGGAGTTGGAGATCATAACAGCCAGCAACGTTCTCAACAGGTCCGTTGTGGTGACAGATAACCAGCACCAGGTGGTACAAGGGTACGAAAACTCCACAAAACCAACCACTCGCACCACACCTGACCGTCCCAGTTACCCGCGTTGGCCACGATGTTGGCCACCACAATTGTGGTCTGCCTCAAATTAGAGAACCATCAACGCATACGGAAGAACCAAACACCCCGACTACGGCCGCATCTTACCTTCACTCTCCAGTCCAAA
>JADBJO010005529.1:20000-32500 GCA_016801955.1 Conus betulinus
GGACAGATTTTTTTCCAACAACAAAAGAACTACTTCGTAGATTATCAATAATTTGGAACAATATCTGCACAGGGTTTTGTCGCGAAAATGTCTTACTTCGTAGATAGTTATTTATTCATAACAGTAACTGCACAGAATTGTTCACAAAAAGTAATTATTTCGTAGATAGTTACTAATTCGTAACAATAACTGCACAGAGTTTGTCACGAAAATGTTTCACTCGTAGACAGTTATTAATTCATACCAGTGACTGTAAAGAGTTTTTCACGAAAATGTCTTAAAGCGTAGATAGTTATTAATTTTTCGTAACAGGCACTGCTTAGAGTTTTTCACGAAAACGTATTACTTCGTAATTAGTTTTATTAATTTGTACCAGTCACTGTAAAGAGTTTTCCACGAAAATGTACTACTTCAAAGATTTTACTTATTTGTAACAGGAACTGCACAGTTTCCAACGAAAATGTATTTCTTTGTAGATAGTTTTTCGTTCGTAACAGGAACTGCCCGGTTTTTTTCTTTTCACGAAAATGTCTTATTTCGTAGTTATTCATTTGTAACAGCACTGCACAGAGCTTTTCACAAACATGATTTACTTCGTAGCTAGTTATTAATCATAACAGTAACTGTACAAAGTTTTTTTTTTCACGAAAATGTATTACTTGGTTAATTGTTTTGATTCGTAGCAGAAACATCACAGTGTTGTCCACGAAGCTGTATTACTTCGTAGATAGTTATCAACTCGTAACAGTAACTACACGGAGAAAGCACATTACTTCGTGACCATTTATTTATTCGTAACAGTAACCGCACGGAGTTCATGTTCACAAGAAAACTTACGATAATCCCTTTGAGGTAAACGAATTGTAAACGATCTAGGACTCACACTTTAATCCACATCTGAACCAAAATTAGAAGCCGTCGGCTTTGAGCGACAATGTGTGTTGACAAAGCATGGTTGAAACAAGTTCGGTGGTGGTGGTGGTTGTTGTTGCTGCTTTGGTTGTTGTGGCTGTTTTGCCGACGATCAACCGACCAGACGAACGTCGGTGAAAGCCAATCCTCTCAGCGTGAGCAACACATGAGACTTTTATACAAGTTACTGGGCTTGCAAGCGTCACTTTGAGGTTTCTCTACCATGAGCTATCGACGCAAGGCCGGAGGACCTACACCCCTCACATAACAATCAACACCCCATACTGACCCACGTAATCCAAAACGACTGGTTCGTTCACCTTGTTTACTCTGTGGCGTTCCTGTCGGTTCAGCCAGGTGCCCTTCCAATGACTGCACGAGAGTCTCGACCTGATGACGTCAGGGATCTTTCGAGAGTGGGTTTGAAAGCTATAACGTATCTGCCTGCACAGTAACTGTTCGTTAACTGCGGGACCATATCCAGATGACGGCCGCTTTTTTTACTACATTTTCACCATGCTGATGGCGTCTCGCACACGCTGCAGCTGTTGATGTTGACACGTCATGCCGAGTCTGTCTCTCATCCAGCTCTTTAAACGGCGCAGAACAAAAAACGGTCGACAGCGCAAATATTTAACTGAGGGGCGTGCAAGAGCACGAGGGGTCTCTAAACAGGACAAGGGTGTTTGGCGTAAGATGTTAGGTCAGACTTCTCAGTCCATTTTAGGGGGTTGGAACACAATGTATTTATATATTTGATACATTTTAACACTGAGCAAGGATGTAGAGGGGGCAGGGTAAATACCCGTGCCTTGTGTCAGTTGGGAGTTCTATGCCACTCTCTTGTGGCCTGCAGCTTCTGTCTGTCCACTCACATTTTGGACAAATCGTTATCAGCTGCTCTCGTTATTACACGTGTTTGCTACGTCGAACACGGCGTATGGCAATCGGGTATAGTTAAGACTCCCGTCCTTCCTCCGCTCTCTGTCTACAACAACCACCCCCTCTCTCCCTTTCAACCATTTCGCATTGTTCGATGGCGACATCACCGGCAGCGCGCGAAACCCTTTGGCTTTTGAAGTCTGCAGGCACACATGAGCCTACTCACATCGTCTTCCTCCCTCCCCGTTTCAACGGTATAAAGATTCCTCTCCCCTCTTCTCTATTGTAAGGACAACAGGAGCGCTCGGTAGTAGGTCTAAAGTTTGAAGCCTAAGGATTCCTCTCCCCTCTTTTCTATTATATTATAAGGACAAAACAGGAGCGCTTGGTAGGTCTAAAGTTTGAACCCTGTGTTCAGCAGCAGGGGGAGGTTTGCGGCTCTGCTGATTGATTCCAGCAAAACAAAACAAAACGAAACAAAAAAACAAACAACAAAAAAAAGAAAAGGAAAAAAAGAAAAAAAAACGTGATGCTTCGGCGCTTTGATATTTTATTTTCATAAGCTGTACTGCAAAGACAAGAGGGTGCACAAAGTTTACATATGTTCAGCAACAAAAAGTGAGGAAAATGGACTTTAGGAACATATCTCAGCTTCGAGCGGTACGGGTTCAATAGGTAAAGGCAAAGGATCTAGCGATCTGGGGTGGAGAATGCAAGTAATTTGGGCACAGGAGCTGAAAAAATAGTGATGACTTTTCGAAAGAAATAAGAGAGAGAGAGAGAGAGAGAGAGAGAGAGAGAGAGAGAGAGAGAGAGAGAGAGAGAGGAGAAGAAAAAGAAGAAGAAGAAACGAACGCACGTAATGAGTAAAATGCATAGCACTTAAAGAAAACAACAGGCAACAGGAGGCTTTATTGTTCATCCTGACAAGTCGGAGTTTGAGCCTACTCAAAGAATTCAGCTTTTAGGGGTGATTATTGATTCACAAACTATGACAGTCAGACTGTCCCATGACAAAGTGAAGGACTTCATTAGCTGCTGTCGTACAACTAGCAGGAAAGACTCTGCCAATCAGGAAAGTGGCAAAAATCATCGGCAAGATAGTATGGGCCCCTGCCACTATCGGAAAGTAGATAAATAGAAGGAGGCTGCACTGGTACGAGAAAAACGCAAATTTGACAGGCACTTGCAGTTTACACTTTCCGCCCAGAGGAACTTGCAGTGGTGGATTGACAATGTTGAGACAGCTTCAACGTAATTCACCAGTCTGAACCCGACACTATCCTTAACCCCGATGCGTCTTATACAGACTGGGGTTGCACATGTGCAGAAAATCAGTCTGGAGGCGAGTGGTTAACAGATGAAAGAAATTCCGCATTAACTATCCTGAGCTGAAAGCAGCTTATTTTGCTTTGAAGAGCTTTCAGAAAGAAGTAAGTGGGAAGAATACTCACATCATGATGGATAATTCTACTGCTGTGGCATGTATTAATCATATGGGTACTGGTCATTCTGACCCTTGCAATGCAATTACTGAAACTCTATGGAATTGATGTGTTGATCATAATCTATTAATGTATGGCTGAGTGCTATTTTTATCCAAAGTTTAAAAAAAAAAAAAACACAGCAGCAGGTGAAGAGTCTACAGCGAAAAAAAATTTGATGCTGAATGGAAAGTGGACTGTACCGCTCTTTCTAACGCTTTATTTCAGTTGCAAGCAAATCTCACGATTGACCTGTTTGCTTCCAGAGTGAATAAGCAGTTTGAGTGCTATGTTTCATACAGACCTGATCCAGGCGCCTATACCATTGATGCTCTGTTCCTCTCTCTGATGGTCTGACCTTGAGTTTAATGCTTTCAACCCTTTCAGTGTGATAACCCGTGTACTGGCATGAGACGGTCAGAGGTCATATACTGCCAGTATGACAAACACAATAGTGGCCACTGCTAAAACGCCCCTGTACACCCGGCCCAGTTTTATTGCCCCCCACACACATGCCTGTTGAGGTTACCAAGCCTCCGGCTAAAGGCGTTCAGGATATCAGACAGAAAGGGTTTTCTCTCAGCACGCAGCAAACCCGATGCTGTCCTCATGGAGGCCAGCGATGCATACAGCCAACAACTGTTATATAAAGCTACATGGAAGCAGTTTGCCCGCCTGTATGATATAGAAGCCACCGTACCCGCGATAGTCGACATATCGGATTTCTTTGCCGAGCTCTTTAGCTCTCCTATACTGGCGACAACGTATGTCGGGAATGTCAATAAAAACAAGATGCAAAGCATATAAACGTACTCCCAGTTTATCTTGAATACGCGTGAAATATTCCATAAAGAGGAAAAACCGTTTTGGGCCATTAAAGCCGTTAGTAACGGCTACTCTGGTAAACATCGGGCATCATCCGTGACCCATAATGAAACATACCTACGAATTTTCAGAAAGATCGCCACGTACTTTCTGAGATATTCTATAAAGAAGAAAAACCATTAGGGGCCGTTATAGCCGTTAGTAACGGATATAACGGTAAACTAAAACATCGGACATCATCCGTGACCCGTAATGAACATAACTACAAATTTTCACAAAGATCGGCCAAATACTTTCTGAGATATTCCATAAAGAAGAAAAACCGTTATGGGCCGTTATGGCCGTTAGTAACGGATATAACAGTAAACTAAAACATTGGGCATCATCCGTGACCAACATTGAACATACCTACAAATTTGCAGAGAGATCGACCGAGTACTTTCTGAGATATTCCGTAAAGAAGAAAAACCGTTATGGGCCTTTACAGCCGTTAGTAACGGCTATAACGGTAGACTAAAACATTGGGCATCATTCGTCGCCCATAATGTACATACCTACAAATTTTCAGAAAGACCGGCCAGGTACTTTCTGAGACATTCCATAAAGAAGAAAAACTGTCATGGGCCGTTATAGCCGTTAGTAATGGATATAACAGTAAACTAAAACATCGGACATCATCCGCGACCCATAATGTACATACCTACAAATTTGCACAAAGATCGGCCAAATACTTTCTGAGATATTCAATAAAAAAAGAGCTGACACACGAGCCTCCCCGCCCGTACACATCGGAAGTACCGGTCGCACCCGATCCCCAAACGTAGCGTCTGTCATAGTAAACGTACATCTCAAACGGACTTCGGCATCCAGTTAAACCCGACCGTTCGAGATATACCGTGATCTATTCGAAACGGACAGTTAGTATCCTCCAACCAATCAACGCTCAGCATTGAGCCCAACACCCACGGCACAAGGAAAAATGGCGTCGTCCAGCAAGGCGGTCAGACTGTCCGATTCGGAGACCAAACATTTGATTGAATTGTACCAAGGCCATGATGTGCTTTGGAATGTCAACTCAAAAAATTATAAGAATCTAAATATTCGAGAAAAAAGCTTCGTGTTCAATTGTACAGTCCTTTGAAGCGACACACCCACAGCATTTCTTCGTTCCCATTCTAAACTACTCCCTGTTCTATAAGAACTGAGAGTACAAAAATGAATTGTACTGGCCTAAATGTAAGCCGGTACTGTCCCTTCAAAAATTGACATGTACTGGCGACAATATATGCTAGGGCTGTCCCTACAAAAAATGGACCTGTACTGGCGACAATAATCATATGTTAGGAGTGTCCAGGCAAACAAACCGACCGGTGCTGGCGACAATATAAGCCAGAGTGCCCAAACAAAAACAAAATGACAATGAAGTGTGTGTGTGTGTGTGTGTGTGTGTGTGTGTGTGTGTGACTGCCAATGATTAGTTCCCAGAGGTGTTGTGACAGGCGTGGAGCGCTCGGCTTCAGTGACGAGCCGTAGCGGTTGATGCTGCACTTTGTCCAGTATCCGTCGGTTGGATGTTGGCTATTGTTGCCCACACTGGAAACCCACATTCCAAATGAGGCCTTACTCTTCCTTCATAGACTTCCAGAGCTGTTCAATGGCCCTCCAGCTGATTGTTTGCAAGTGTGTTCAGATCTGCCAATTTTCGTCTGGTCTTCACGGATTTGAAGCTTCGAAGCCTGCCTTTGGTCGAATGAGACGATCAACAGTGCATGTCTGTAAAAGAGACATTGAAGTGCTCTCTCTCTCTCTCTCTCTCTCTCTCTCTCTCTCTCTCTCTCTCTCTCTCCTTCCCTCTCTCTCTCTCTCTTGTCATTCTCTCTCTCTCTCTCTCTCTCTCTCTCTCTCTCTCTCTCTCTCTCTCTCTCTCCCCCCCTCCTCTTCCCCCCTCTCTCTCTCTCTCTCTCGGGCTGACGATAATGGGTTTCTGTTTTGATCACAGACTAAAGAGGATCGTAAAGCATTTCTCCTGACTGATCTCCAACCGAAGGATGCAAGTTTCCTCATTATTATTATCTGGGTCCTCGGGCCGCCATTCTAGGGCACTCTTCTCTATGTCACCTCACTGGATCGTCTGCGTACGAACGAGTTAGGTACGGATATGGGTGAATTTCTGAGTCGCTCTCTCTCTCTCTCTCTCTCTCTCTCTCTATCTCTCTCTCTCTCTGTCTCTCTCTCCTCCCCCGAACCTCTTTTATTTTATTATTATCATTATTATTATTATTACTATTATCATCATCGTCATCATCATCATTATTATTGTTAATGTATTATTATATCATCATCATCATCATTTTCATCATCATCATCATCATCGTTATATTATTATTATCAGTGTTATCATCATCATCATCATCATCAACCTCATCATTATATCTCATCTGCCTGGTTGTACAATCGGCATCTCCCTAGCTACCCAAAAGAGTCGCTGGAAAGTTGTATCTATAATTGGTCTTCGTGGTCTCACTCCAGTGGATCGGATCTTCGAAATGTGCCTCGAAATGTCTCGTTTTGTTCTCTGTCCGGTCAAGATGTCCACAAGGTGAATGATCTAGATACTTAATCCGCCTCCATCTCCACACACACACACACACACACACACACACACAGAGAGAGAGAGAGAGAGAGAGAGAGAGAGAGAGAGAGAGAGAGGAATCTGACAATACGGCTACTATTCATATTCCCTTGAGCTTACATGAAGGGTATTCTCTCTTACAACGAGCCTCTTTTGAAAAATTTTGAGGAATACTACAAAGAAAGTGTTCTCCCCCGAATACACAAACCCGACTCTTCTATACTTTGTTGTACGAACTCTCGAGCAAGTAGTCCTTTAAAAAGGGCTTCCACACAGTAAATCCAGTAAACCGTAATACAAACATAGGATTATATCCAAGACACAGTAAACAACTTCTCTCCTTATCATTTTCGGTTAAAAATAAATGCATTTAGAACAAAATATGTCAAGAATATTCGATGTGCTTGCAGCGTCCTTGATAATTGTACAACAACACATGTTCTATACTTTTGCCCCTACTTTGATTCCGATTTGTCAGAATTTAGAAAGGATGCTTCAAAGTGCATATTCCAGGATACATGTCTCTCTTAAATTTTGTACGAATCTTATGTTAAGCCCAGTTGGCTCAATCCTGTAATTGCTGTTTCATGATCTTTTTTGTACAGTTGTTTGTTTTTACTTTTGATTTTTTTTTTTTTTTTTTTTTTTTTTTTTTTGTACAGTTTAATTCTTACACTCGTTGTGAAATGACTTAAATCGAACCGACATCAAAGTGTTCAACATTTCGCGTAACGTCCCGTTTTCTAGTGCTTACGACAAACACATTACATGATGACTGGCAATAAGCTGAAGAGGAAAAAAAAACAAAGAAAAAAGCGAAAAAAAAAAAAAATCACTGGTCGTCGAACTATTTCGCCAAACGATCACGATGACGTTTTACCGCTGGCCACAAGTCATTACGACAATGATGGTCAAAACAGTTCGCGTGAACACTATACTCTAAACAACTTTTTTTTTTTTTTTTTATTGGTACCGATCTGTTATAATTTAAATCAATGCCCACCTCAAGGGGAAAAATTTTTGACAAAGAAACGATTTCATTTTGAGACTAACATTGTATGAAGAAGTACTTCGGAAGCATCACAAACTTACCGTGATTAGCCTTGTTTTTAATCTCATCAGATCGTTCCAGTCGCTATTGTCAATCACGTCCGCAGTTGGTAAAGCAGTTGGAGTCAGATTCGCACACCAGAGTAGCAGCCGCCCACCAAAAGGGAGGCAATAACAGCTGTGGCTCCGCAAAACTGCAACTACTATCGTCTGCTACAGCTCGAGCTCCAAAAGTCTTACACCCACACGAGCAGTACTGTCACAGCCAGACTTTCGCGCTGGTTGCTTTCAGCTAACTGATGGCTCTCAGTTCAGCCAATCAAACATTTCACTGACGCTAACACGGTTGCTTGCTGCGGTCCTCAACACTGCACGCTTGCACGCGAGGGAAATTAATACAGGGACACACAGTTTTCGATCTCCACCAGCCCCTCCGCTCATCGTTCCCCTACTACCCTCCCCACCACCCTCGACCCTCTCCCATCGTAAAATGGTAATCAAATCAGATGCTACCAGGCAGGAGCTCGCCTGCCATAGGGTCTCTTTGGAGAGATCCCAACTCTTCAGCGAAGCCATTCTGAACTTCTGTCCATCTGTCTGCCCGTCCGTTTCTCCTGAGACTTTATTCAAAGGACTTGTCTCATCTTAGCGGGCGTGAAAGAACCAACGGCATACGGTTTGTAAGCAGGTTTACCATAGAATGCCCAGAGGTCCTTTATGTGTGACCAAGTGAACCAAAATGTTGCGTAAGCGCACAACACTGGATGTAAATGTTTATACTGTAAAATTTTGACTGCAAAAGGGACCTTTCATCATCTTGGAAAAATAAACTGGTTTTCGTTTTTCGGAAAACATGTACCGTTTAGGCTAACCTGATTCTACCGCATAGCAGAATCAAAGGACATAAGACATGCTGTCAGTGTTCTCCAGTTGTGAGAATAAACATTGGCTAGTGGATCCTAACTTTATCATTAACTGTGTAAAGCATCATTGCTATTTCCCTATACCACCCACTGCCAGACTGTTCTTCACTCAGACTTGAGTGGATTTTAACAAGTGGTTGGATTGAGTAGTAAAATACTAAACTGAATGCAACCAACTCTTCAATTTTAATTACAAACTCAGCTGAATTAGCCTGGAATACACTTAGCCCAAGTGCACCTGTTGATTAGAGTCACCTACTATAAAGCATTAAGACAATCAACAGTATTCATAAATCACCTTAACAGTTTTCATCCAGTACAGGCATACTGGTTTTTTTCATGTCAGAAGATAACATTCAGTGATCATCTTAACAATACTGAATACTGACAAAAAGTCATATTGTTAACATAGGATTTTAATCAAGCATCTTAAACAGTTTTTTTTCCAAATTGTGACAAAAAGTTACACTGTTAAAACATGTAGCATAGATACAAGCAATGCATAGTCTCAAGACTAAGAAATCTAGCTTCAACTCACAGTTCTTCTGGGCTGATCAGTGAAACCTGACGCGGGATCCCAGAGCAGGAGAGATAAATTCCCCTACCTGACGCACACACAGTGTTACTGGTAGGTTCACTGTTGGGAATCATTCTTACAGTCTTTGGTAGACCAGTGAGTGGAGAGACCTGGTTTCCCCCTCTGTTTGCTTAGCTACACATCCGGTCTCTGGTGCCTGTCTGATTGGCAGGCTGTCAGAGAAACATGACAGCCAATGATATCACTATAGCAAAGAGGGGGTGGTGTGGTGTTAGTAATCAGAAGGAGGGGGAGGGTTGATCTAGAATGGGACAGTCATCCCCCACCACATACTGTGTAGGATAATGTGTAGAAGATTCGAAAAGACAATCTCTCAGATGTTGGGGGTATGTGTGGCCTTTATGCTCATGAACAAAGCTATGTGTCCCCCATCTGTGAGACACAGGTAAACTGATAGCTTGCCACTCCATGTAACTGCATCATGCACTGGTGGATCACGTGACAGCCAGGGTGAGTGTGGGGATGGAAGGAAATGAAGGAGTGTGGCGGTTTCTCTGATTTACAGTAAAAACAGCACGCGGCCCTTGTCTCAACCACAAGTGATCAGCTGTACAACCAGATAAGCAAAGGGGGAGAGAACGGGGGAGGGGATAGAGTGGATCTGGCAACCGGCACTCCTGTGATTAGGACAGACTGTGGGGAGAGTGTGCGAAGAGGACGAAGAGGACGAAGAGGACGGGGTTGAGGGGTGAGGGTAGAGACTGAAAATTGACGTATACTGGGAACCCTAACTGCACTTTGTGAGACAAAAGAGAGAGAGAGAGAGAGAGAGAGAGAGAGAGAGAGAGAGAGAGAGAGAGAGAGAGAGGCGGGGTGGAAGTGGGGGGGGGGGGGGGGGGTATTGTAGAGGATGGTGTGGCTGGCAATTGTCACGTCACAACCCCCATTACTCCCCCACTCTTTACACTCTAAATAGTAACGCCCTCTGACCGGCTGACAAATACTCCCTCACGTTCAGAGATCACACTGCCTGCAAAACTCCAGAGAATATCCATTCTAAACTTTGTTCTGTTTCTTATGTGGGAGAATAAACTTTTTTTTAAATTTGAGCACTTCTACTTCTGCGGAATGCTTTTTTTTTTCTGCTTTGCAACCACCAGATTCAATTTCGAATCACTCCTACATTTATACTTAGGTCAAGTCGAATTACGAAACACTTTACCTTACTTGATGAAGAAGGGCAGGAGGGAAGGGGAAAGGCGAGTCTAAACAGTCTTGCCCTAGCGGGAGAAAGAAGGGCAACGTGCCAAAATTGCAGTTTCTGCCAGGGGGGGGGGGGGTGGGGGGGGGGGGAGGGGGGGGGGGGGGGGGGGGGGAAGGGTACTAATCCTGGAACTCCCATCCCCCCGTTCTGCACTGCCAGACACAGTCAGAATAAGACACCGTGCTATGGCATTTACATACGGAGCTAAACCCTTAACAAGCCCTTGATTTTGGCAGTTTGTCATTTCATCACCAGAGGATTTTTTTTTTTTTGTCAAAAATACCGAAAGGCATACACAGTCAACACCGCCAGTGGGTAACTGATATGTCTTAGGCACCATACACCATAGCCTTATAAGTTCCAGATCCTAGAAATGGAGACAAAACTATATGTTTTGAAAATCGTTGAGGTGAATAAACCGTTGAGAGAGACGTGAGTTTAAGAAAAGATTATAGCGTCAAAAAAAAAAATATAATAATAAAAAAAAGACGAAAAAAAAAGCAAAAAACACGATTAGTCCTCAAGATTCCTGCGTCATGAATTGCTGAGGCAGTCATGGAGCAGAGTTTGTGGTTCCTTCGTCTTAAGATGCATGGAACAATAGTCTTGTAGCAGACTTTTTTTTCCTGAGTCATGAGATGCATGAGGTTGTCAGAGTGCAGACCATCAGGAACTGTCATACACAGGAGTACTGGGGAACAAACAAAAAAAAAAAAAAAAAAGGAGTCCGACACCATTTAAAGACAGGCAAACCAAACAAACATGCAAATGAGGAAATAACCAAACAACGCAAATGAGGAAACAAAATGAGCGCCGAAACCTTCTCACGTTCATTCAATACTCACACCTTCACTGATAAAGGGTCATTTATCGACGTGACGCTGACGTTTCTGTGGTGGGAATTTGGCCAAGGGCCGTAATCCGGCCTTGTCGTCGGCAGCGGGGAGATTAGGTAAGGTGAACAAGCCGGCATTATTGATTGAATCTTCTTTTCCGTCGTCTCAGAAGGATGCCTCAAGCAGACTCACCCAAGTCACGGTGGAGGAGGAAGCCCGGGAGGAATTATGATCGGTCTGTGGCGGGAATTATCCTCTGGCAATGCGGGAATTATCATCTGGGAATTATCCACGGTCTGCAGTGACAATCACCAGTCTGTACTGAGTGCTGAGAATAATTATTCTCAGTGTACTCGGTTTTCATTTTTACTGCGGAACTCACCGGACGTCCTCGACAACCATGTAATCAGATTTCATCTCTTGTGCAGCAATGACAAGAATAATCATCTGCGAGTGTCTCGGTATGTGTGTGTAGGTGGTGGATGAAGAAGGGAGGGTATGCCCAGAACGGAGGTGGGAAGGGGGGGAGATGAAGGAGGGGGGGGGGGGGGGGGAGAAGAGGACCGGAAAGTGGGGAACGGGAGGGGATGGAGGAAAAGAGGGATTACGATGGGTGGTAAGGCGCTTTGGGTAATATGTGCGCTGGCTGCTTACCTCACTCGTGTATTGTGCAGGCACCTGCCAGTCGCATGATAGCGTATTGAAACTGAAAACACATACACATGCGTGCACGCACGCACGCACGCGCGCGCGCGCGCGCGCACACACACACACACACACACACACACACACACACACACACACGTACACACGCGCGCGCGCCACCATCACCAGCGCCACTACCCACCACCACCACCACCGAAGCTACCACCATCGCCGGCCCCGCCGCCAACGCCGCCCACCTCCCTCCACCACCACCACCACCACCACCACCATCAACATCACCACTACTGCCACCACCACGCCAGAACACGACCCCAAATATGTCATAGCTAATGGAAAGAACCTGGGACATAAAATGAGGAATTGTAAAACGGCTTTGACATGAAGTGCTACGCCTGATCAAGCCTGGGGCGCCGCCCATCCCGTGAAGCCGACATGTTAGATCTTAACTACCATGAAATACCCCCTTTTCCCTTTCCTTCCTTCCTTTT
>JADBJO010005529.1:35000-55000 GCA_016801955.1 Conus betulinus
GTGTGAACGGAAATGACATCAAAACTGTGGGAACAGATCAATTTTCTGGCATTGCCAGTCGTGCTCCTACTACCTCCCTCCCTTCCTTCATACAGCTCCTTAAAGATCCTCCTCCTCCTCCTCCTCCACCGCCATCATCACTACCACCACGACCACCACCATCATCGTCACCACCACTTTTAACTTCTCCTCCCTCTCCTCCTCTGCCACTCTGCTTCTGTGCCATCCGAGTATTGAAAATATCTGAAGTGATCTTTCATTACCAGGACGAAACTCAAATTGCACACACACACACACACACACACACACACACACACACACACACACACACACACACACATGCATGCACACATGCATATGCACACACACACACACACACACACACACACACACACACACACACACACACACACATGCATGCACACGCGCGCACACACACACACACACACACACACACACACACACACACACACATGCACACACATACACACACGCACGCACGCACGCACACAAGTACGCACACATACATACACACACTCCCCCTCCATCGGCATCTCCACTCCCATCCAGACCCCCCCACCCCCCACCCCCCCCCCCCAAACTATTAGAAATCTGCCAACTCCATGTTGTTAACCACTGTCAATACTTTGCTTCTCTCCCCCTTCGTAATAGAGATCGATGGAGTGCTACAATCTGTGGGCGGCATGTCTCATCTGACATACAGCTGCCTCTCTCCCCCCCCCCTCCCCCTCCCCTCCCCACTCCAGCCCCCTGCCCCTACCCCTTCGCCCTGTGTGTGTGTGTGTGTGTGTGTGTGTGTGTGTGTGTGTGTGTGCGAGTGTTGAAAAACGAAACTCTGGCCAATTTCTTCGTCAGCAGATTAAAAGCACGCCATTTTTCTTTCTGTGTTTACTGATCAGATGCTGAACTGACGGCGGACTGTTTGCCTCTGGCAAGCAGTTGCAAGTTTAGCTGTCTCCCCGAACTCCGCTCTTGCTTTCACCCGTCTCGCCCTCTCGTCCCACACTCTGTCCCCCATCCCTGCCTTCCCTCCGACCCCCTGCCCCCACCCCTTCTCCCTTTTACTGTGGGATTCAATAAATAAAGCAGTTTTCAGCCCCCCTACTCCGCTGCCCTCTACTCCCCACTCCCCTTTTTCTTCCACCACGGTCTTCCGCACCTCTCCCTGTGCCCTGCCGTGCTGTTGCTTCTTCTCTTCAGACTCCATTGATCTTACATTTTGCAATAAAGAGATTCAGACGGGGAGAGAGAGAGAGAGAGAGAGAGAGAGAGAGAGAGAGAGAGAGAGAGAGAGAGAGAGAGATTGTGCGGCGGCCTTTTTCATTGAACAGACGCTTCAGGTGCTTCAGACATATTTTCATTCAAACTGACACAGCAGAGGCCTACAGTCTTTGTGTCACAAGACCATGTGACATCCAGGACTATCATGAGAGATTTTCCCTTTGGGTTGGTATTATAGGGCAATCTCAGTTCCCATTCCCCCTTTCACACCCAATGTTTATGGTGGGTTCTTGTCACTGTGCTCGACGTCGACAAGTTCGTGAGGGTGATTGTCAGATGACGGTGATTGTGACCTTAACCCTGTAGGTGGCGCTATGTTGGTTTGGATCCGTGGACTAAACAAGTCTTGACTGGCAAGATAACGCGATACGAAGGTTACGTCCTCTTTACTGTTTATCTGACTATGTATTCATGTACTTATTTATTATCCATCTATTTTTGGTTTGCTGTATACCTAATTTCTTAGTCTTACGGTTGCTGTATGTTTTTTTGTCTGTTTAAACACAAACAAAAGAAAATAAAAGTTTTAAGAAAGCAACTCCTGTGTGCACTCAGAGGCCTAGTGCGGTGTCCTGTGAACAGGCAGTACAGAAGAGGCCCACAACTGAAATGACCCAGCAGCGTCTCCTCTGGCAGGTGATCCCGCAGCTACCTTAATCATCATGGCGTGCTGATAATGCTAAGACATCTGTGTGTGTGCGTGCGTGTGTGTGTGTGTGTGTGTGTGTGTGTGTGTGTGTGTGTGTGTGTGTGTGTGTGTGTGTGTGTGTGTGTGTGTGTGTGTGTGTGTGTGTGTGTGTGTGTGTGTGTGTGTACTCAGGCGCGCGCGCGCACACACACATACACACACACATACGCGCGCGCGGACGCGCGCGCGCACACACACACACACACACACACACACACACACACACACACACACACACACACACACACACACACGCACACACATACACACGCACAGAAGAAAAGCCTGCAATGATCAGCATTTGAGCACACTATAAGCACTAGCTTGTTGCTGTCGTTGATTTAAATATAAACGTGATGGAGAATGTCAGAGTTGATTTTAACGTGAACATAATTTTTTAAAAAAAGGTCATTGGGGTTAATATGAATGTGAATACGATGGAATAGAACACTTGATTTGAACATGAACATAATGAAAGGAGCACTGGAGTTGACTAGAACGTAAACATGATGATAGAGAACACCAGGATTAATTTGAATGTAAAGACGATGAATTGGAACACTTGACCACTGGGGGGAATTTGAACGTGAGCATGATGAAGAGGAATACTGGGATTAATTTGGACATAATGATGAAGAGAGTGTTTGGTTTAATCTGAATGTGAACATATTGAAGAGGGACATTGATGATGATCTGAACGTGGACATGATGAAGGGGAACATCGGAGTTGATATAAAGTTGAAGACCATGAAGGGGAACGTTGGTCGTCATTTGAAAAGGACATGATGAAGGGGAACATCGGGGTGATCTTAATATGGACGTAATTATGGAAAAACATCGGGGCTGATTTGAATGTGAACACGATGAAGGGGAAACCTGTAATGATTTGAACGTGGACATATTAGAGGAACATTGGGCTGATTGAGCGTAAACGTAAGGAAGAGGAACATTAGGATGATCTGAACGTGGACATAATGAGGAGAGAAACATCGGGGTTCATTTGAACATGGACATTATGACGAAGAACACTGGCGTTGATCTGAATGTGAAGATGATGAAGGAGTACATTGGGGTTGATCTGGCGATGATGCGTGGTGTCGTGGTTTATTAGAGTGCGCCGTGCAGCCCAACACCTCCGTCTTCAGCACTCGAGCTGTGAGCACAGGGGGGATTGGATTGTTTCTCCGAGGGTCCCACCCCGTAGCTAGAGGTTTTAACGCGCCTCATGATCGCGTGATGAACCCGTCATGGGACATATGGGGTATTTCTTGAGTGCAGCAGTGCCACCTGCTGCCCCACCCCGTCCTGCTGGGAGCACCGCCAGTTGGTCCGGGACTGCTTATTCGACCAGGCGGGCCTGACTTATATCGCAGCTAACCCTCATATCTGAGGGCCGTTCCCCTATCCGCCACCCGGGGACCCGCCGGGTTGGGGAATTCATGAATCACAGAGCGACTGCACCCAAGTTGTCTTCCTCTCTGACGCGCTGTCCGTCCTGGAGGCCCTTGCAGGAGACAAACTTCCTCGTCTAATGGAGAAACTCCAGGAACTCGCCAAAAGTAGACGAGTAGTCCTGCAATGGGTACCTGCCCACTGCGGAGTCCCAGGGAACGAGGCAGCCGATCAGCTCGCCAAAACCGGAGCCAGAGGAAGACAACCAGACAACAGCGTCAGCTTCGCAGAGAAGAAGACCCTTGTGAAGGCTCTGATGCGACCACAACCCACAAGGGATGCCTTCCATCTTCTGGAGAGACAGGAGCAGGTGGTCATTATGAGACTTAGAACTGGCCACTGCCGACTCAATGGCCACCTGCATAGGAAGCTGAAGCTGGCGCCTTCCCCCTTCTGCTCCTGTGGTCTTGAAGACCAAACACCAGAACACGTCCTACAGACGTGTCCCCTTCTCAAGGGACTGAGAGAAACCGTGTGGCCAACGCTGACTCCGCTGCACACGAAGCTCCACGGCTGCCGACAAGACCTGGAGAAAACGGCTACATTTATCAACGAGGCTGGGCTGACGCTGTGAGGCGAACGAAGAAGAAGAGAAGAAGAAGAAGATTGGGGTTGATCTGCACGTGGAGTTCATAATGAACACATTGAGGTTAATTTGAAACATGGACATGATGAATGTGCACATTGGGGTTAATTCGAAACGAGAACATAATGAAGGGGGAACCCTGGAATTAATCTAAACATGGACGTAATGAATGGGGTACGTCGGGGATAATTTGAACGTGAAGACAATGAAAAGGAACGTTGGGGTTGATTTGAGCGCGAGGACAATGAAGGAAACAGTTATGTATATGACGAAGGGAGATATTGGTGTTGATTTTAACGTTAACGTAATGGTGATGAAAACCGACTGATTTGGGCGTGTATACAAATGAGGGAAATATTGGTGTTGATTTGAACAGTGACACGATGAAGGAGAACATAAGAATTGATTTGAACGTTGACATAAGGGGAACGTTAGGTCTGATTCGAATTTTAACACTAAGGGAACATTGGGGTTCATCGAAACATGGACCTGGTGAAGGAGAGTATCGGGGCTTCATCTGACCGTTACAACGATAAAGGAGATATTGGGATTGATTTGACCCTGAACATAGTGAGCAGGAACATTGGAGCTGATTTGAACGGGAATATGATGAAGGGGATTACTGGAGTTAATTTGAACTTTGACATAATGGGGAACACTGGGATTGATCTGAACATGAATAAGATAAAGGGGAAAATTGGGACTGGTTTGGATGTGGGCATGAAGGGGAACATTGGAGTTGATTAGAACGTTGACATGATGAAGGGGAACATTGAGATTGATTTAAACTGACTCTGATGAAGACGAACATAGATAGGATGTGCACAAACACTCACTGGGCAGCACATTCTGGGCTTTGATCTCTCCGAGTTTTGTTGTTGTCATGGAAAATGAAAGAAAGAAAGAAACGAAGTGAAAATCAAAACTCCGAAATGGCCGTCTGAAATTTTTTACCTTTGGATTAAAAAAAAGGCCTATGCTAACAAAAAATAAAATAAAATAAGTAAAACGAAATAAAATAAAAAAACGGTCAGTCCGGTTTCCTTGATGGGCGACAAGGACACTTGGCTCAGCGGTTAGCTTAGACGCTGTCAGTTCGAATCTCGCTTCAAACCCCCCTGCACCGACTATTCCTTTTGTTTTCCCCTCTGTCCGTCTTTAACATGTGGCCATCGTTGCTCTGATGTTGTGTCGTAGCTTCCATTCCTACCACCCTACTGTGAGGATGATTACCTTCGAGCCTGCCACTCCACCTGAAGGGCATGGTCGTTAAAGTGAACACTCCACCCTCGCGCTACCCCTTCGCCGCCCTCCCCCCCCCCCCTCCTCACCCGCATCCTGTGCCTCACCCCTCTGTCCTGTTCGTTTCTCACCCGCCCCAATAGATTGAACGATCTGCAAGAAAGGAGTGGACAGTTAGTTGCCTGTCCAGGACGGGGCAAATCGTGATGGTATTGCTTAAGTGAACTAAGTTGATGTAGTATCAGTCAGGCTTAACACACCAAGGTTATCTTTGCACTCACATACACATATGCGCTCTCATGCACCCGCCAAACATTCACCTCTCTGTCTGGGAATGGATGTCACGCATTCACTTTTCTCCCAGCACGACTGAGAACACGAATACAGTTTCTATGCTACTTGTAGTTACACATTAAAAATCCAATTACACAAAATGGAATGATCCTTATTCCAGGCTACAATAAAATGGCCTCTTACCTGGCCAGGTTACACACACACACACACACACACACACACACACACACACACACACACACACACACACTTGCACGCCACACACACAGTGCTCGAACAAGTCACTTCAAGTTTTCTTCAGTACTGGGTGATGGTGACGCCCTTGGTTGACTGGCACCAGGTTTCAGGACTGGGTCTTCGTTGTCATCTCTGGGAACTCGACGTAGAAATCTTCTTCTTTGTTTCTTTCACCCACCTCTGGGTTTCAAACTCTTTTTATTCAGCTTGTCTTTTTCCCTAACACCTTGCTGTCACTTCTGCCTCCCAGACCACGTTTCTCTCACCCCTTCTCTGTCACGCTCACTCTCTCTCTCCTCTCTCTCCTCTGTTCTTCTCTCTCCCCCATGATGTTCTCTTCTCTCCCTTGATGTTGTTTTTCCTTCAGCTTATATAGGGATGGGCACAAAGGATTTCGCTTTGGGCCATGTGTCCAAGCTGCTTCTCTACCACCTTGTTCACACGTACACTGAGTTCCCCTCTAGCAACATTCTTCCCCACATTAGCATTTACACACACCCGTACCAAACTGCTTAGCAAACAACCACTTCGCACCAAATGGACATCGAAAATTCCCGCCGACTCCGGGAGCCACTTTAAAACAGTAATTATCCTAGAGAAAGCTACGACAACAACGTCCACAAGCATTTAACTAGCCTGACAAAGTATCAACAGTGCCCCACGGCAAAACCATCTGAACAAGCCCAAGACTTCTGTTCTCCAAGGTCTGTTTACAAAGTAAATTCAGCTGAGTTTTTAGCGCCCACTCGATGCTCTGAGGGTCCTAGTGGTTAAATTCCCCACCCCCATCCGCCTCCCTCTTCTTTCGCTGTCGGCAAGGTTCGAACTCGGGAGGGTCCTCACTACCTTAGGTGTCATCTGTCACCTGACCACTTCAACCTCCTTGACACAGTTCAGGCGTATGCGCTAGGTGAGGGCGTCCTGCTAATCAGTCCATTCCGTGTTTCTCCACCACGCGCAGCATTATTGTTGTCTAAAGCGCTTAAGGCGCTTTGTGAGAAGTTTCGCTCCCTCGACATTGCCTGTCTTGTCTCGCTTTTTGTTACTACACACCTCAGTCGGAGTCCTCTTCAATCTTGCGTGTCATTTAACATTTCTGAGCATCACAGCTCTCGCCCGCCTCGAGAGATTTCTTCGAACAGGGTAGCTACGATTCCGCTGGTTGTGAAAACGCTTCTGCGCATGAATAATTTTTTTTTAAAAAAACACCTTGATGTGTGCGAGGACAGTTTACATTAGAAGTGATAGCCCTAAGAAATGCTGAATAGTAGAAATAGATGTAGAAGCAGCCATTTCTCGTTGTCTGAGTAAGAGGAGGAATTGTGACAGTTACGCCAACTACCGTATGATTGTAAGAGTTGTAATAGCACCCATCCTTCGAATGATGGGTGATAGTAAGTGGAAGGAATATCAATGATCGGAAGAATAAACTTACCACTTCCATCACTTTTCACGACGCAGAAGCATTGAACAGTGGGTTTAAAGAAAGATATCTATACATCTTGAAGACTACAGTTAACCGTGCACCGTGACTGGCCATAAATATGACAGCTGCTGTTTTTCATTATCAGTTATCAGTTTTATCCTTATTTCATTATCCTTATCACTTTTAAGAAGCTTGTTGCTTTCATCAATATTAAATGTATTGTGCAGATTCGTGGTTGAAAGTTAATAGATTTATTTTCCGATGAAAACAATAGTCTTTCCACATAATTACTATTTTCGTGATGAAAATTACTGTTTCTAGGAAGAGAAAACAGATTACAACTTTTCAACCTATTCTTCTCGTATACATTGTCCACTCTGTCCAAACCGGTTCACTGCACGTCCAGCCTGTGACAGACCAGTGATGCAACGCAAACTGCTACAATGCACCAGTCTCTACTAAACCATCCACAATGCAACTGGACACTGTTCAAGCCTTATGGCACTGATGGCAGATAAGGACGTACAGAGAGTGACATGGAGTGGAGTGATGGCATTGATGACACATAAGGACGTACAGAGAGTGACATGGAGTGGTGATGGCATTGATGACACATAAGGACGTACAGAGAGTGACATGGAGTGGTGATGGCATTCATGGCAGGTAAGGACGTGCAGAGAGTGACACGGAGTGGTGATGGCATTCATGGCAGGTAAGGACGTACAGAGAGTGACATGGAGTGGTGATGGCATTGATGATGGCAGACAAGGACGTACAGAGAGTGACACGGAGTGGTGATGACTCTGATGGCAGTTTCTGTCCGTTTCAAAACCTCTTCATTTCCAGTGCAAACAAGACGAATGTTCACTTTAACTTTACACGTCAAAAACGGACATTTATCGTCAACCATCTTCTGAATACGCACTAAAAGTAGTAACATCCTCTGGTTGACAGCCAAGCTGTGGGTTTTTTTTTTTTTAATCAAACTCTCGCATGGCAGCCGCAGACCCCCTACTGTGACACAGCTGCTGTCACGCTGTCGACTAATGATACATCGGTCAAAGCGTTATAGATAGAGGTTTAGTGGGAGGAATGAAGCGAGAACGCGACAGAGGGAGAGCGCTGTGGAAGGGGAAGGGGGGGGGGGGGAGGGGGAGGGTAGGGAGGGTATAGGGGTGGGATGGGGTTCGGGCAGTGTTGAGGTAATGGCCGAGGCAGGTGGGAAACAAAGTGTAAACGACTTTTGTTCCTTCCCTTTCCTATCGAACTACCTTCGATGCTAATGGTGCCGTCCCCCCGTCCCCCCCCCCCCCCCCCCCCATCTCTCTCTCTCTCTCTCTCTCTCTCTCTGAATCTATGCCTGTCTGACTGTCTGCCTGTCTGCCTGTCTCTGTCGGTGTCTCTGTCCTTCCTTCTCTCTGTCAGTCTGTCTGTCTGCCTGTCTGCCTGCCTGTCTGTCTGTCTGTCTGTCTGTCTGTCTGTCTCTCTCTCTCTCTCTCTCTCTGTGAATCTCTGCCTGTCTCTCTCTCTCTGCCTGTCTCTCTGTCTGTCTGTGTCTCTGTCCCTCTCTGTCTGTCTCTCTGTCTCTCTGTCTGTCTGTCTGTCTGTCTGTCTGTCTGTCTGTCTCTCTCTCTCTCTCTCTCTCTCTCTCTCTCTCTCTCTCTCTCTCAGAATGTTGCAAGATCAAGTCCTATGGCAGCGCGGCAGGGAACTAGAAGGGCACTCGAGAAAGCGCAGGTCAGGTCGAACAGAACCTGGATCAACCCTTCGATCTTGATCCGCCCTTCAGATCCACCCTCAGATCCACCCTGATCCGTTCAACACTTCCGACCCACAAATTTGCCCCACAGATCGCCCCCACAGATCCGATCCCCCCCAAATCTGACCTACAGATGATAATAATAATAATAATAATAATAATAATAATAATATGAATAATACTTATAGCGCCTATTCTCGGCTAGAGACCAAGCTCTAAGCGCTTACAATCAACATTCGTTTTTACACAACAGATTCGTGCAATGGAAACGCCCAACAGAAGCATCTCACGGAACCGCCTTACAAATCCAATCGACAGATCCGCCCCACAGAACCGCCCCACAGATCCGCCCCACCGAACCGCCCCACAGTACCGCCTCACAGATCCGCCCCACAGATCCGCCCCACAGATCCGCCCCACAGATCCTCCCCACAGATCCGCCTCACAGAACCCGCCCCACAGATCCGCCCCACAGAACCTTCCCCAGATCCGCCCCCACAGATCCCCCCCCACAGAACCGCCACACAGATCCGCCCCCTTGGAACAGCCCCACAGATTGCCCCACAGAGCTTCCCCCCACAAAGCCGCCTCACAAAACCCACAGAACCTCCCATCAGATCCGCTGCACGGATCCATTCCACCGATTCGTCCCACAGATCCTCCCCACGGCTCTGATCTACGCTACCTCCAATAGGTCCGCCCCACAGAATCGTTACACAGATGCGCCTCATAGAATCGCCTCACAGATCCGCAGATTCAACCCACACCACGGCCCCATAGATCCGCTGAACATATCCGCCCAACAAATCCGCGCCAACCGTTCATAGGATCGTCTTTCAGCAACATTCTGTTTTTGCCGCGAAGGTTTTGCACAAGTCGGTGTGTAGCAGTTTTATGTCACCTTGCTGATGCATACTGGATCCATCCTGTGATCCGGATCCTATCCACAGATCCTAACCAATTTCAGTGAACTCCTCAACGGGCCTTATTCCGTCTCACCACCAAGTTTCGTTTAAATCGGTTTATTTGGTTTTGTATGTTTGTTTGTTTTGGCTGTAATCAGACAAACTAAAAGATGTGATCGTAAAAATATGACTTTTTTATGTAACAAGAGCAAAACCACCTACAAATAGGAAAGAAACTTTAGCGTCTCTGAAGATTTCAAATAATTTCGATGGTGTATGGTTTTCTCTAAATTCGAATTTTTTTTAACCATGCTCGCCTCTCTTTGCTTTGCGTTGTATTTTCATTCTTCTCGTTTCGATTTGGTTTCACACACACACACGCGAGCGCACACACACACACACACACACACACACACACACACACACACACACACACACACACTCTCTCTCTCTCTCTCTCTCTCTCTCTCACGCACGCACGCACACACACACACACACACACACACACACACACACACACACACACACACACACAATCACGTACCTTTGCTTCAAACAGATTTTTGGACATAAATGGGAAAGGTTTTGAACACGCCATAAGCTCAATGTCAGTGGTAATATTTGTGTTTTAAGTATTTTTTTTTAAATATAATTTCCGTACAAATATTTATTTCAACCAAGCAATGTTCGTAGTCATCAGAAATTTTGCCCTTGGGTTTAGTCAGGATCGAAACCATTTTAATTTTCGGAAGAAGAGAGAGAGAGAGAGAGAGAGAGAGAGAGAGAGAGAGAGAGAGAGAGAGAGAGAGAGAGAGAGAACTGCCAATACTGCCAATAACTTTTCTTTTCTTTTTTCTTTAAATACAGCCATGTAAAATCATGAAGCCCTTGTATGATCTACAGAATGTATCATATTTTGCTATCTTTAAAGTTAAGACGAACACAGGAGGCTGTGTGAGGTGTTGACAACAGTCTGGAAAACGATCATGACACAGGAAACATTTGAACACCTACACCAGTAACTGGTTGTGTAATTTCTGGTGCTGACATGCCTTGTGTTGAACGTTGCTGGTAGACAGGGAAACGCTTCGCCATAACTCAGGTATGACACCCAGAGACAGGGAAAAGCTTCGCCATGACCCAGGTATGACAGCCCAGACAGCCCAGAGACAGGGAAAAGGTTCGTCATAACCCAGGTATGACAGCCCAGAGACAGGGAAAAGCTTCGCCATGACATAGGTATGACAGCCCAGAGATAGGGAAAAGGTTCGTCATAACCCAGGTATGACAGCCCAGAGACAGGGAAAAGGGAAAAGGTTCGTCATAACCCAGGTATGACATAACCAGAGACAGGGAAAAGGTTCGTCATAACCCAGGTATATGACAGCCCAGAGACAGGGAAAAGGTTCACCATGACACAGGTATGACAGCCCAGAGACAGGGAAAAGCTTCGCCATGACATAGGTATGACAGCCCAGAGACAGGGAAAAGGTTCGTCATAAGACAGGTATGACAGCCCAGAGACAGGGAAAAGGTTCGTCATAAACCAGGTATGACAGCCACAGAGACAGGGAAAAGGTTCGTCACCATGACAACCCAGGTATGACAGCCCAGAGACAGGGAAAAGCTTAACCATGACATAGATATGACAGCCCAGAGACAGAGGGAAAAGCTTCACCATGACATAGGTATGACAGCCCAGAGACAGGGAAAAGCTTCGCCATGACATAGGTATGACAGCCCAGAGACAGGGGAAAAGCTTCACCATGACATAGGTATGACAGACCAGAGACAGGGAAAAGCTTCGCCATGACACAGGTAGGACAGCCCACAGAGACGGAGACAGCTGTGTCTAGTGTTCATCATTGCAGCAAAGAAATTGGTCGTACGTTGGGCCAGCCTGTCTTTGATTTCTTGTCAAAGGTGGCGACAGCTAGTGCATAGATCATTATTCCTCACTGAAGTGCTGTAGCATCGACCCTGCTCCCTGCCTCCTGGAGAGATGTTGCACAAGTTCGCTCAACCTGGCGCGCACCATGAAGTCATCACCATCCAGAGTGAAAGACTTTGAAACGAGGTGAGTGAAGGGCACAGGAGCGAAAACTCAGCATCGGAAAAACAGAGCAAACACTACCTTTCGGCCTGGCTCATCTTCAGGTCTGCCCTGTCCACACTGCAGCAGATTATTCAATGCGAGGATTGGCCTGATCAGCCACCTTCGTACACACACCACCAGACCATTGACATCAGAAATTGTGGTACGTCGTCTTCGCCTGCGAAGGACAAACAATAACAACACAGATCAATATTGCGGCGGAGAGATTGATGGTACGTCAGGTTAGCCTCCCTTTGATTTTAGTCATCAAAGGTGGAGACAACTAGGACAGAGATCATTAATGCGGCAAAGAGGTTGATGGTACGTCGGGTTAGCCTTTCTTTTATGTCAGTCATCAAAGGTGGAGACAACTAGGGCAGAGATCATTAATGCGGCAAAGAGGTTGATAGTACGTCGGGTTAGCCTCTCTTTGATGTCAGTCATCAAAGGTGGAGACAACTAGGGCAGAGATCAGTAATGTGGCAAAGAGGTTGATGGTACGTCGGGTTAGCCTCTCTTTGATGTCAGTCATCAAAGGTGGAGACAACTAGGGCAGAGATCAGTAATGCGGCAAAGAGGTTGATGGTACGTCGGGTTAGCCTCTCTTTGATGTCAGTCATCAAAGGTGGAGACAACTAGGGCAGAGATCAGTAATGCGGCAAAGAGGCTGGTGGTACGTTGGGTCAACCGCAGCTACATTTCAGACACAGGTGGAGACAACTGGTGCAGAGATAATTCTTGCGGCAAAAAAGATTAGCCTTACTTTGAGTCAGCCTCTCTTTGATTTTTAGTCAAAGGTGGAGACAACTGATGCAGGGATCATTACTGCAGCAAAAAAAAAATTGGTCGTACGTTGGGTCAGCCTCTCTGATTTCAGTTGAAGGTGAAGACAGCTGGAGCAGAGATCATTGTCGTGGCAAAGAGGCTGGTGGTACGCTGGGTCAGCCTCTCACTGATCTCAGTCAAAGGTGGAGACAGCGACGTCCAGCGTTCATCGTGGCAGCAAAGAGGCTGGTCATACGTTGGGTCAGTCTTTCTCTGACTGTGGTGTCTCAGTGGCCTTGGCGGGGTCCAGGACCAATGAAAGCTGCAGTTAGAATATCTGTTCCACTCACGTGATCCCCAATCGTTATCGTTTCGTGTACCAATCAGAAGGCCTGACTGTTTATAGTGCATCGGGGAAAAAAAAAAATGGCGGTGCAAAATCAGATAACATTTTCTGTCTTCGCCTCTGTACCTTGCAGACAAGATCTGTCTTCTTTGCACCGAAGATGAAGTGAATCTTGGACGGAAAGAAGCTGAATCAGAGGCTATATTGTTTCCATTTTTCATTTGTTTTTCGTATCGGTCCCTTTTTATTTGTAAATTTGAAGATGTTCACGTCGGGTCTGCATGATACTGCAGAATTATGTAAACATTTTCGCGAACGGTATACAGAACAAAAGATGACTAGAGAGGATTGGCATCTCGCCTCTCTTTCCCACGTGTCATCTTTGTCGGACTCCCGCTCGCTCGTGCAGGTCACTAACCACTTCCGAGCAAGGCAATCGTTAAGCTGGTTGGGCCGCCCACTCAGGTTACCACGTTTGCCAGCTTTTACCCTCCGCTCAGCGAGGTCAGTCCACTGCCTGCATGTAGGTTTTACCTGCGTGCGAACCACCGGGTTGGTGCTTCGAACGTGACAGTTTTACACTATCAGCAGAAGTGTGGCAAATGCCCAGCCAACCCGTGAGCAGGAGGCAGACACAGAGCCAATCAGACAACAGGAAGTGGTGAATGCCTTCAATGAAACTTCAGCTAGTGAAAGCCGAAGAAGCTGATCTTGCTCCCTCTGCATCTTGGATGACACCAACCAGCTACACTAATGTTAAACAGGTGAGAGAACTACGGTGACAATGTTTGTTTGTTGTTGTTGTTGTTGTTGTTTTCAGGACGTGGTCGTCACCTTAGCTCTGCTGCTTGTCCCCATAAACACACAACAGCTCCAGAAGGTCCAGCGAGTAACGCGACGTATTTCAATTCACAAGCTGGTCGGTAAGGGGTGCGAATGGGATTGGTGGTGGTGTGGTTATGGGGTTCTTCAGACTGAGCCTAAAACCACTAAATCAAACCCTAATCATTTCGCAGTCCTGAAACATCTTCCCATCCGTCTCTGCTTGGCTAGTGGTAGGCGCACAATGCCCAGGTTAAACCTCGGCTGATGTGGATGTAATGTATTGATGTAGTTCTAACCTTGTGGAATCATTATCCCATAGGTCTATCTGTTTGAGAGAGAGAGAGAGAGAGTGTATGTGTGTGTGTGTGTGTGTGTGTGTGTGTGTGTGTGTGTGTGTGTGTGTGTGTGTGTGTGTGAGAGAGAGAGAGAGAGAGAGAGAGAGAGAGAGAGTACGCGCGCCCGCGCGTGTATGCATGTGTATGTGTGTGTGCGCGCGCGCGTGCGCGTTCCTGGGTGAATGCGAGAATATGCAGTGTGCGCGCGTGCGAGCGTATGCGTGTGCTAATCCATGTATTGCTGTATTTATCTATATTCATCACGAAGCAGTTATTAAATCATAGAGATGAAGAGATAGAGGGTACGGGAAACGGATAAGTGACAGAGGCAGAATGTTTGGTTTTAAAAACGGTGGGCTCACTAGCATGTGAAGGGAAGCCAGACGCTGATTTGGACACATTTGCCACTTTATGTTTCCAGTGCGACAATGCAGGGAGGTCTCTCCCGCTTTGTGTGGTCAAGATAGTTAGAGCTGATTCTTGGAGCTGATTCCGCCTTGGGTTGAAACTCGCGCTTTCTGCTACAATTGCACATTTGCAACAGAAAGCGTTGTAACACCGAAGCGCTATGACGGCCAAACAGAGTCGGGACTCTTCAGCCTGCACAGGGGAAGGGAAACCAGTCCCCCCCCCCCCCCCCCCCCCCCCCCCCCCCCGGACTCCGGACCTCTTCCGACCATCAAAACAACAATCCAGTCACGGAAATCGGTAACCGGTGACGTAGTCTTGATTTACCTCTTCAGTCTTGAATTACCCTGCTTCTTCCCCCCTCCCCTCCACTCTCCCTTACACACACACACACACACACACACACACACACACACACACACACACAGAAGAAAGAACACACACACACACACACACACACACACACACACACACACAGAAGAAAGAAACACACATACACACAGAAGAAAGAACACACACACACGCGCGCGCGCTCACGCGCACACACACTCACATAAGCAGAGAGAGAGGGGGCAGAAAGAACATATATACACACACACATACGCACAAACACGCGCGCGCACGCGCTTGCACGCACGCGCGCACGCACGCACACACACACACACACACACACACACACACACACACACACACACAATGATAATGATAACACGGAGCAGCCCTCATAATCTCTAGTTTCAAAATAGAAAAGCTCTTCTATCTTGGTAGACAGTTATCGATATTTAGTGCCGAATTAATTGCTATACTTAAGTCGTTAGATTTCATCCTAAATTTTCCAATAAATAATTCCCAAATTATGATAGATGTTGATTCGAAAGCAGCAATCCACTCGATTAAGTCTGCATGTCCTTCAATTCGTCTTGATGTGGTATTAGAAATTCATCATTTCATTCATCTTTTATCCATGAAAGGCATTACTGTTACTTTTTGTTGGATCCCCTCTCATTGTGGTATTGTACCCAACGAGCGCGTAGATCAACTTGCAAAAAAAGCAGCTCAAAATATCAGTTACGCAATACCACTTAACATTCCTTTAGATTTGAAAGAATGTTTTTCAATTAAAATTCAACGTCAAGAGAAAAAGTTAAAACATTACTGATGAACTCAGACTTCCAATATTATCACAACTGTGTAAAGTTTAGTGATGGTACAAGGGGAAAAAAACGTACAAACAAGTCTCTTTCTCGTCTAGGGAGATTGAAAGCTTAATCCATAGATTTCGTTTGAACACATTGAAAACAAAATATTGTCATAACGTTAAATGTATGTGTGGGGAAATCTGAAGTATCGTCATTTACTAATTCAATGCCCAAGAGCAAGAGAACTCTTTACAAATTCGGGTATTGATGGTTACACTGATGGATCGACTTCCTACCTTACCAAGTATTTTAAACAGTTTCTTGTGTTCTTGAGTCAGTTTGCAAATGTTTGTTAAGTAGTTCAATGGCCTTTATCTTTAGATCTTATTTCTACTCAATTACATAATTTTGTTTTGATTAAATAGTAGAGGGATAGAGGGGAGGTGTGGTGGTGTGGTCATATTCTATCGTTAACGTATTAATACACTTAATCACTTACATACTTCATTCACCCACACATAAAACTGTCTGAATCACTGTAGTGGAAGGACATTAAACCGACGACGACAACAACAACAACAACAACAACAACAACAACACACACACACACACACACACACACACACACACACACACACACACCTCTTTCTTTCTGTCTCTTCTGTGGTTTGTATTTCTTCATTTTGACTGTTTTCCCTAAGTTTTCTCTAACGCCATCTGATGATAATCACACAAATATCAGACACCACCTACCCACCACCCCTCCTGAGACACACACACAAACACATGCAGACACACTGTCCACCTGTGTGTGTGTGTGTGTGTGTGTGTGTGTGTGTGTGTGTGTGTGTGTGTGCTTGCGCACGCGTGGGTCCGACCCATACCTTCGGATGTATTCTTTTCGAGCGAAAAAGAAATAAATCCCCCTCTCTCTCATGAGTGCAACACGCACATGCAAACATACACATACACATACATATACTCTCTCTCTCTCTCTCTCTCTCTCTCTCTCTCTCTCTCTCTCTCTCAGGGTTAGAAAGCAGCAAAGAGATATATAACAAGCCAGATGTAAAGTCAGCCGCCGCCAAAGTCGAGGCAAAGAGGTCCCGGGGGAGAGTAATATGTCAAGTCACCCCTCGCTTCCCCGCTGTTCTTCGTCAGTCTTGCGAACGCTCGAGCACGCGACTAACCTCTTCAAGAGAGTTGTTCCGTCGGCTGGGTTGACCTCCCAGCAGAAAGCACAAACACCAGCACTCCGCATCCGCTAGTCAGTGATGTCAGCCTTCTGCCTGTGCCTACACTTTGCCCGCCAGTCGCGCACCGTGTGTGTGAAATTCCAAGCGGAGAATTTGCCACCTGTGAAGTGCGTTCAACTCTAAAGCCAAGCTGTGCACCCGGAGGCCAGGACAGAGAGCTAGCTAGTCAAAGGGACAGGTGAAGGCAAATGCTTTCAACGAGCGCAATGGAATTCGAACAAGCGAAAGACGTAGATTACTATCCCTGTTTCCCATAGGTCTTTGGTCAAACGAACACGACAGTCTCTCTGCAAGCACCACATCACATCATGCACATGACCAAACAGTAACGAAGATTTCCAGGGGACGGGATAACGTCTCGCCCCGCTCTCCAACTGTTCACCGAGGTCACGGTCTCGTTCACTCTGGCTGCTTACTATCCACCTCGGACACTTTACCGCGCTCCACGAGATATTTCTTCAACAGGACAGGCCGCCTCCTCCAGTGACCACACGTGCCAGATGAAATTGTCCACTCTTCACAGCAGTCGGCCCGCTACACCTGCGTAGCCTTTATTAGCGCGTGAATCTTCGCGTGTGTGTGTGTGCTTCGAACTTGGCAGTTTGAATTCTCTCAGTGGCGAAATGTAACAGACAGCCAATCGGAGGCACACAATGAGCAAGTTAGATCTACGGGAAGTAATGAATGCCTTTAAAATGTACAATCAATTCAAAACAAACAAAAGCAAGGCACTTACCTCCCCTATTTATTTCTCTAGTGGCTCACACCGCAGCCCGACAAACTACAAAAAGCGAACGATACCACTGCCCAAACATGCACAGACGGAAAGATCATTATCTCGCTACATTTTCTTTCCCATAATTCGCCTTTGTTGGAGTCCTGTTCGCTCGCGCAGGTAACCGCCACTCCCGGGGAAAAGAAGTCTTTCACTGGCTAGATCACCCTCGTCGGTAAGCATGCATGCGGGCTTCTTCTAGTGTAAAGTTCAGCGAGGGCGTTGTACGGCCTGCATGTAGCTTTTGCCTGCAAGCGAACCACCAAGTGTGTGCTTCAAGTTTGACATCTTGATAGCAGCTGTGAAGTGTGGTGAACAGCCAGCCAGTCCGAGAACAGAACGCAGACACATAGCCAGTCAGATCAACAGAAAGGGACAAATGCCTTCAATGTCTTCAGTGGAGCTCCAACTAGTGAAAAGCGATAATATTGATCCTGTCCGTTCTACATCTCTGGACTGCCGCACAGCCGTCAGCCTGTGTCACAGCGCCACATGGAAAGGTAGGGGAATCCATCCGTCCCAAGAGGACTGGTGGACCTGGTCCGACTGTCAAAACACCAGCCCAATCTGGGGAATCAGAACCGGCGAGGCGATCATGAATAACCATCCCACTCCCTTCTCCTCTCTTGGTCTTTCTCCCCTTCCCTCCCCTCTCTCCCCTTTTCCTTCGCTTCTTACACATTCATCCCTCTTCTTTCCTGTCCACCACCCTTGGAATTATTAAATCATGTACTAAATATATATATATATATATATATATATATATATATATATATAGAGAGAGAGAGAGAGAGAGAGAGAGAGAGAGAGAGAGAGTATGCATGCATATATATATACATATATCTGTATACATGTTATGTATATGTGTAATGTATTTATGTATGTATGTATGTATGTATATACATATATGCATGTATGTTTGCATGTTTATTCTGCGCAGTTAGCTTTTCTGTGACAGATTTCGAAAAAAAAACTCTTGATCAGCATTACTTGATCCTTGCAGCAGATGATGACAGCAGGTAAAATACAGAAAAACAAACAAGCAAACAAAGATGGACTGGTACAGGGAACGATCGGAAAAACAAGGATAACAGGTACACCGAGCGGTCAGACAAAGAAAAACAAAGTCGTACAAACACTACAAAGTCTTGAATTCTCTTTGAACATTTTGATTTATCTCAGTGAGCTTTCCCACTCTGCCTTGGTTTGTGTACGAGTTGAAGACTGCTAGGTCGAAACATGTAGCGTCTTGCTTTATTTTCTGTTCTTCACACACTCTTCGGCGAGCTCAGTATCACTTTGTTTTGACAATCTGCGCGGGCAAGTTCAAGCCGGAAGTTCATATTGCCAGTAACTAAATGATGCTAACACGACAAAAAAACAAAAACAAAACAAAAAAACCATTGGTTTCCCAACCCATCACTCCAAAACGACACTGACAAGAAACGAGGTTTCAGTTGACGCAGCTATTGACATGCAAGCCGGCGATGAGTGCTCATTTGGAATGCGTTACGACCTCTTGGTGTAAAGGAAGAGATACCTGGAATGCCTGGCCAGAGGCAGATTATTGACTAAGCTGTTGAAGAGGTGTCCGGGCGGTGCTGTGTTGGGTGCTGGTCTCGTGTCGGCGCGAAAGTATTGCAGAAACTCGAGCGCTTCAAACAGAAATTCTCTGGCCAAGTGATGATGACGTGTGTTATGCGTTTGGTTTTTGTTTCATATTGGAAGTGAGTGTTTTCATTTCGCAGCCGTCCGTCTGTCTGTCTTGTCTGTCTCTCTCTCTCTCTCTCTCTCTCTCTCTCTCTCTCTCTCTCTCTCTGGTTTTTGTTCTCTCTCTTTGGTGGTTCTCTCTCTCTCTCTCTCTCTCTCTCTCTCTCTCTCTCTCTCTCTCTCTCTCTCTCTCTCTCTCTCTCGCTAGTTTTCGTTCTCACTCTTTGGTGGTTCTCTCTTTTTTTTTTTTTTTTTTTTCTCTCTCTCTCCCTTGGTCGTTGTTCTCTTTCTCTCACACACAACACAAACTGTCTCTCTTTGATCGTTGCTCTCTCTCTCTCTCTCTCTCTCTCTCTCTCTCTCTCTCTCTCTCTCTCTCTCTCTCATCGTTGTTCTCTCTCTCTCTCTCCTGGTTGATGTTCTCTCTTTGGTCGTTGTTCTCCCCCCCCCCCCTC
>JADBJO010005529.1:60000-62500 GCA_016801955.1 Conus betulinus
GTCAGAACTAGAGGAAGGACAAACGGCGGGAGACAGGGAGGGGGTAGGGCTGGGGTGCATGGAGGGTGAGGGGGTGGCATTGAAAATTGTCGTGCTGTCCCTGCTCACTCCCTCTGCCCGCTACAGGCCCTGCTTTGACAGAATGAGGTGATTGGATCCCTTTCTCCACATTCATTCCACGATCAATCCTTCACTGTGTGTGTGTGTGTGTGGTGTGGTGTGTGTGTGTGTGTGTGTGTGTGTGTGTGTGTGTGTGTGTGTGTGTGTGTGTGTGCGTGTGCGTGCGTGCGTGTGTGTTTTGTGTAAATACGAGATAAAACCCCCTCCGCCTATTATTACCTATAACTATTGCTACAGCAGAAAATTGACAGGTAGCGTTCGCTCTGGGACAGTGTTTACAGTGTCACTACCTGATGGCCGGTCAGAAAAAAAAAAACACCTGCATCAAGATTCTGAAAGAGAGAGAGAGAGAGAGAGAGAGAGAGAGAGAGAGAGAGAGAGAGAGAGAGAGATGTGTAAAAGATTTTCTACGAGAAAAAACGGCTGATAGACCACGTATGCTGAAAGACACTGGTCAAGCTGTGCAGAAGAAAAAAAAAAAAAAAAAAAATGAATGAATGAATAAATAAATCAATTACAAAACGAACAAGTAAATAAATGAATAAAAAAAAAAACGAAACATAGATAAATAAATGAATAAATAAATTAACAAACGAACGAGTAAATTTTAAAAACATAAATGAATAAATAGAAATAAGGAAAGAAAATAAGCAGGCAAAGTCAATAAGAGTATCAGGAAAGGGAAAATTACCACGCAGAATTTTTCTAAGAGGCACGGATACGACCTAGTCTTTAAAAAAAAAAAAAAAAAAAAAAAGCCCGTGGCAACTCCGACGGGAACACAATTCCACCTGACAATGAAGACAGATCACAGGTCATCATAACAGGCAAAGGGTTAAATGTAAACAATGTATGCATCATGCAAAGATAACAGCTGTTTCGTTCGCCACTCATGTTTGGGTCACAGCGACGTTAAAACTGCTTCTTCGGGATCAAGTGGTCGATTCAAAAGTGCTTCAGCTTTTATTACCACCTCTCTGCACATTTACAACGTACACTTGACCTTGGCAAAAGCCTGGCCAAAGGTCGATCAAACTAGAGACCTATCTCAATGACCTGCTGTATTAAAAGCAGTGCTGTTGTCTTCAGCGATGAAGTCCCGAGAATGGCCGTTGCGTGACAATGAAAAAATCCCGAATGCGTCCGTCACTTAACAACGAGAGGATTTGGCTCCGTTCAGTGAACGGGAACTAAACAATGGCTGATTTCAATCGGAAAAGATTTCCTTTTTAACCCCTATCCCTTACAGACAACATTTGTTGTGTTTGTGTAAATGGTGAAGTGAATATGAAATGTAAAGAAGCTGAAGTAGATACTAGATTGTGAACACTTGACTTGCGGGTCTGATACTGCTGCATAGTTGATTTGGAAGCACACGCATGGTGGTTCCTGCGCGTGGGGGGGGGGGGGGGGGGGGGGGGGAGGGACACTGTGTGCCGGCAGTGGGCCGCCCTCGTTGAACAACAAGCTGGCACAGGTGGTAAACGGAGAGGGCATCCTAGCTTGCTGAACGAATCGCCTGCTGCGCGTGGTGACTGTGGTACGCGGACGTGATAAGTGACCTACACGAGCAAAACGGTGCGTGGTTGGAAAGCGAGGAGAAAAATCTGTTGTCTCCCCCTCTTGATGTATGTGTGGCGATTTAATTGTGAGACATGCCTCAAGCGAAACTCTTTGAAAAATTTATTTCTCTGTATTTGTGTGAGCCTCTTCAGAACGCTTGTTTCACCGGAAACCACGGTCGTGTGACATAGTCTTCACAACCCACTCTCACGAGCAGGTCATGTGTCAGTATGGACGTCCGCAGACCGACACCGGATCTCTGTTTCGTATCTTCAAGACTTACCGAGTCGTGATTCTGCGAGGCAAATGACGTCAAGATGTCCAAAGAAACAAAGTTTTCTTTCGGGTGTGTTTTTATATATGTGCAAGTACGTAGGAGATAAGAGAGAGACAAAAGGCAAGACACAAATTATGACGTCATAAACATGGGGAATAACCCAGCATCCAAATAGATCTCTTGTTCTTTCTAGCACTTGGCAAAAATAATTCATCATTTGTTTGAAAGGTCTTGGCAATGCCCCTCACATTGTTGGCTAACAGTCAGCTATCATTTCGTTCTTTAAGACGGATTTTTCAATGATTATGAATCTGAGCCACTGGGCGGGTCTTTCTGGTTCAGCATTCAAGCCACACGCCTCAAACAGGAATATCCACCAAAACAAGATAACATTCTTATGACGTTTCAAGGCATGTCATACAACGGAGTCACAGATTAACACAGAAGTTACCATAGCTCAGAATAGCCCCCCCCCCCCCCCCCCCCCTTCCCCTCCCCCGGCCCCCAGCAATCATTTTATTTGTTTTCAAGGTTCCCTAC
>JADBJO010005529.1:67500-75000 GCA_016801955.1 Conus betulinus
TATTCACACACACACACACACACACACACACACACACACCACGCACGCACGCACGCACGCACGCACGCACGCACGCATGCACGCAGGCAGGCACACAAACACACACACACACACACACACACACACACACACACACACACACACTTCCCTTCAATATACAAACAGGAGCACTCACTCACGATGTGGCGTACATACGCATTTATAAACATGCACATTCACATATATAGTAAAAATGAAATTAAAAAAAGAAGAGCATTTTTTTTGTAAGGAGCACATGTCGTATGAACGACAGGGCGTGAAGTGTAATGTTAGCTATAGTTTAAGAACTTTATTACTTTAGGAGTACACCTGAACTGTTTAGGTGTTTTGAGTTTTGGAAAACAGAACAGCTGCCTGACGAATGAGTTCATTATATATATATATATATATATATATATATATATATATATATATATATATATATATATATATATATATATATTCAATCTAAGACATAAGAGCAAGCTTTGTTTATAATTGAATATTTCTTGCAGTCATTTCAACACCAAGCTGCTCTGTAAGTTGCTGGAATTGTGCTCGGTTACTTATCCTTGGAATTTATTAGTCTATAACAATTTAGTCCCGAGCGGATTCATTCCAAGAAATGGCCCTCAGCACTTGTGTCTTAAGATGTTATCTTTTTATGTTTTCTCTACTTTTCACAAGAAAATGTAGCTTGTTTTGCTCTTTCATGATTTTCTTTTGCTTCTTGGGTGGCACCTTTGGTTGTTTTTTTTGAAAACTCAACAAACACACTACGGTATTGCACACCATCCTTTTTCTGGGATAGCATTCTTCTTAAAACCGAATAGGCAGAGGGGTTAAGTTATCTCTCTTTTTCGCGATCACTGAGGAAAAACAATCATGTTTGGAATACCGGTATCTGACCAGGAGTTTACATGTTATCTGACCAGGAGTTACATGTTGGTGAGTTTTCTCCCTATCGAAGATTGTCTCCCCCTTTGGAGGCTATAAGTTTGCTGAAGGCTCATTTTGAGAAGCATTTATATTCACCTTCTCAAACACATACTGTTAACCAGACAGAATCAACTGCCACTGCAGATATGAATGCTCATCTCCCCCTGTTTCTTCAGTCTAAGACATAAAGAGCAAGCTTGGTTTATACATATATATAAACAAATTGTGAATTTTTTTCCATACAAGGATAAAATAAAAAAAAACTCGAGCTTTCGCCCACAGACTTCAACAGGAGAACGTGACCGGTTAAAAAACAGAGTCAAGGAATAAACAGTACAGTGTTGAGCATATATTCACTTTCTCCTCTAGATATCTGGCATATCATTCACGCACGAGTTTATAGTAGTTTGGATGTGTCCATCTTTGATGGTCAGTTGAAGACGAAGATAGTGTCGATTAAATTTTGATCATCCTGAGACAATTTTTTTTTTTCTTGAAATTAGCTGTCCTGTTGTGGCCTGGGAGACATCACTGGAAGTGGCCCCTTAACTTTTTTTTATATATGCTATAAAATATTTTCAGATGATGGCCGCTGTCATGTCAGTAAAAGATATGTGTGTGACTTTCACTCGCTTTAGATGGGCGTCAAAAGACAGAGATAAAAGCAGGAAAACGATGCGAAGAAGGAACATTATTAGCACAGCCTAGGCAGTCGATATAACTTATTACAGTTTTAAAATCGACTCAACATTTCCTACAAACAGGAAGAATTTGCTTTAAGGCTTGAAACTTGAGAAGATATCATCATCGTCATTGTATTATCATTATCATTATTGCTGTTATCATTAATATCTTTATCATTATTGTTATTATCATCATCATCATCATTATTATCATTATCAACTCTAAGCAGTAATGTCCGCTAACTGATGAATATTATCACGTCTATTCAACGAGAAATCAAAAGGAGAAAACGGAAATCACTTCATGGTGTATTTTTAGGCCTACACACAAAAAATAAGAGAAAATGGGAGATAGTGGGACACAAAGCAAGGACAGGAAGGCCACCACTAGGTCGCTCGCTATCGACGCGCTGCCCTTTTCAGCGGGATGGAGACGCAAAAGCAGTCCAGATAAGACTGTGTAATACAGTGGGCGGCAGTGTTTATACACACAGAAACAGCAGCAACAGCATACACGTCGATCACGCATCGGCTGTGTCGTGTGAAATTATGTCTTTGCTCTCCGAGGTTGCTGTGCTAAATGTTTTATTGTTTGTAAGTAATTTTAATTTCCAGTGTCACGTTTGTAACTATAAATATGTATGTCTTAACTTTTAGGGCAGTGGTCACAAATGTAATTTCTCTTGTAACGAGAGATAATAAGTTTTCTGAATCTGAATCTGAATAAATTTTTGCGTTTGCGACAGAGATACAGAAAGATATACTGAGGGGATAAAAAAAAGAAATTGGCACAGACACCACTGACCGTTAAAGACAGAGACAGATTCAGAGACAGATGGAGAGGGACAGCGAGGGGGGGGGGGGTCGAGATGAAGAGAGAGGGAGACACACACACACACACACACAATACGCGCGCGCGCGTGTGCGCACACGCACGCACGCACGCACACACACTCACAAGCACTCACAAGCACGCACACACGCACCAATGACAAAATGCATTTGTGGTGTAAAAAATATCAAATATGGCTACGCTTCTAAAATGTGAACAGTTGGAATTTTCTTTTTCTGCCTGGTTTCTCTGAATCTTCCCTGCATTAAATTTTGAATAATTCCTCATTAATATTGAACACTGGATTAGCAGTAACTCAACGTCCGATTTTTTTACCGACCTGTAATGAGATGCAGATTTTGAATATTTGTATTTGATGTTATTCGGGTTACTTTTAATTGTTGTTGCATTTTTTTTAATTGTTCCTTTTTTGTATACGATCACATAACGTGAATAGACATTGAATTGAAGACTATTAAAAATAATGCTCTCTTGTTGTCCTGAGCTCCGCACCCTGTAGAACTGACTGAGGTAGAAACCAGAAACGGTAAAATACATAAATAAAAACAACAGTCGGTTCATGTCTCAGACTTGTATTTTTAACAAATTTTCGCTGTCAACAGCTTCATCAGGCCAAGGTACAATGATAAAAGCCTCACATCAAGTAAAATGGCATACCGTTGATGGTGAACTCCTATTCAGGTAAACCAGGTAAAATCAGGTAAAAAAAAGAGGTCAGCAACTGCCGCATGCACAACATTATTCACATCAATACACCCTCCAACACACTCACACACATACATAGATACACAGACCAATAAAAACACTCACACACACACACACACACACACACACACACACACACACACGTACGCGCGCGCGCGCGCGCACACACACATACACAGCGCACGCGCACGCGCACAAGCACACACAGTCGTATGCACACACACAACTACCCCCCTCCCATACACACACAACAGAAGAATGCATAATATACATACACACACATATGTACATATATGTGCACACATACACACACATATACATACGTTTACAGACACACACACAGCCCCCCACCCCCCCCCCCCCCACAACACACACACATCCAAACATACATACACACCCATACACAGATACACGCAAACACGCACACACACGCACACACACACACACACACACACACACACACACACACACACACACACACACACACACACGCGCACGCACGCACACTCGCACACACACACACACACACACACACACACACACACACACACACACACACACACGCGCGCGCGCGTACACACATGTATATCACCAAATAAGGTGGGGAGGGGGAGAGAAAGCGGAGAGAGGGAAAAAAAAAAAAAAAAAGGGGGGGGGGGGGGGGGGGGGGGAGATGAATGGGGGGATGGGGGAGGAGGGCTAGCCAGGAAGGTGATGGCAAGATCTTCACAGACTGCAAGAATCTGATAGAGTGGGAAAGGGGGGAGGTGGGTTGAGTAGACTAGCTGATGAGAGGAAAAGAAGAAGGGGGGGAGGGGGTAGGAGGGAAGGGGGAGGGGAGAGGAACTGGGGGCTTAAGAAGGCAGGGCCAGTTTTCAAAAGTCAGGTGGAGCCACAAGACTGGCTAAGCATAAGAGTAAATGTGTATAAAGAATGGGGAAATGGGGGGGGGGGGGGGGGGGGGGGGGGCGGTTGGCACGGTTGGAGTGCCAACAAAAGTGTATTGTTACTGTAGGGTTTAAAAAAAAAAAAAAAAAAAAAAAAAAAAAAAAAGGGTGTATCGAGAAGAGCAGGGGAGAGGGGGTATAGGGGGAGGGGGAGATGGGGGAGAAAAACATAAAGGGGGTGAAAAAGGAGGGACAGTGAAGGCTACTTAAGATCATTTTACAGTACAGTTCTTTCTTTTTTTATAAACAGTTACACCTATAAGATAAAAATTGTTCCCAATTGTAAACTGACAGGCATAAAAAGGCGAAACCAAATGTAAAATCAAAATGAGCCTAAATACTGGTTATGCATAAAAGAAAATACACAAAGATAATGGGGGACCGCGGATTGAGGAGGTGGGAGAGGGGAGAAGGTATGGTGGGCTGTAAGGGAAAAGATGATTATATTTGACGGGCATTTCATCAGAATAAGAACCAGTCCGGAACCAACTAGTAAATGAGCGCAAGCGCGCGCGCACGGGCGAGCGCACCGGCATGTGGGTGGATGCACCCGGGCGCTTGCGCGCGCGCCACAACACACAAGCGAGTGAGCGCGAACGCGCAAGCACGCAAGCACACACAGACGCACGCCACCGCACAGGCACGCAAGCATATAAGGATGGGGGGGGGGGGGGGGGGGGGGGGGGGGGGGGGGGGGGGGGGGGGGGGATTGGGGGGGAGGGGGTTGGGGGGGGGGGGGGGGAAGAGAGTTTTAGAGAGTGGAGGGAGGGATGAAAATTTGGGGTTACAAGGAAGGGGAATATGAAGCCACTATAAGTTGCTTATTCTGGTAAAATCACTTCTGTTATAAGACGATGCTTTTATGGATAAAAGCTGCTCTATGATCGCATAGAGCCCAAGGAAGAAACAGAGGTAGATACAAGGGTAAGTTATCATCTCTTAAAAGATCACCACTACCACCCCTCCCCCCCACCCCACCCCTACACACACACACACACACACACACACACACACACACACACACACACACACACACACACACACACACACACACACACACACACACACACACACACACACACACACACACACACACACACACACACACACACACACACACACACACACACACACACACACACACACACACACACTCCATCTAGCTCAGACACCCCACACCGCGAGCTCCCCGACTCGCATACTGCCATAAATGTACATATGTACATCCAACTAAACCAGTATTAGAAAAACAACCAGCCGGGTGCATATCAAATCACAAATTTGATATCACGAATTCATCCTGGCAGTTTTTTTATGTCAGTTCGAGAATTCAGCCCATTAAAAATTGTACCTATGTTACAAATCCAATACTGTTCACGACACAGTAATTTGTCTTTCTCTTGTACTGATTCAACTGGGAACAATTTTTTAGAAAAGAAAGTTCTGGGTCATCAGGGTGGACTTTGTTTACCACATGGCCAGCAACACCACATTTGCTTACTTTCTTTAATTTGGTATCTGATTTGTGGTTTCTCCAGCGGGCTTTAATGTTTGTTGTGGACCCTACGTACCACATATTGTGAATTTCACAAATTAGAACATAGACAACGTTTTGGGGTGTCACAGGTCAAGTGTTGTCTAATTTTCCATTTCCTGCCATCCCATGGGGACACTAACATTTTCGTTTCCATGGAATGGCGACACGTGTCACATTTTTTGTTACACACAATAAGACCCTGGATGTTAGCTGGCCCATAGACTACATGACGTTTTGGAAGGGTAGGCTTGTAAATTTGGGCTAGATTTTGTCTTTTTCTATCAGCGGATATTATACATTTAGGGGGGAAGATTTCCTTGTTCACCTCATTAGCATATAGAAGATGTAGGTGTTTCTTAATAATGACAGATTTTGAAGGAACTCGTGGATCAAACGTAGTCACCCATGCAATTTTTGTTATCTTTTTATATAACAATATATATATTTGTTAAAAATAGGATGGTAAAAAGAAGTTTTAAAATCAACAGATCTGTTTCGAAAAATGGTTAATACTATGCAAACCATACTTAGCAACCCTAATACTAAAGTAGAAATAGTAAACAACTGCAGGCACAAATGGAAATCGTTGTCAGCAAACGCACCCTGAACTATAAACAACCTGAAAACCGAACAACACGTGCAGCCAATCCGCACGTGCAAAATAGTGACATTAGGCCATGTAATACCGGCAGTAGGCGACCCTAAACCATCCTGAGGAGAGCCAACGCTCGAAACAGATCTGTTGATTTAAAACTTCTTTTACCATCCTATTTTTAACAGATGTTGCTCCCCAAGGGTTGAGCACTTTAAGAATTTTATTTGGCATTTTAGTGGTATTCTTGATATATATATATCTTTTTCGTTCCCTCTAGAAACGCAACTCATTGTACTTGTTTATCTTTTTATTTCGATGTTGCCACCTATCTTTTTTCATTGTCTTGTCCTGTACCTTTACAATAGGCTAGCCATTTTTATTATTATTATTTTTTGTTGTTGTTGTTGATTTTTTTTAACTGGCCACTGTCTTCTTGACATTTTGTTTCTTTGTTCTTTACCTTGCCGACTGGCTAGTGGATTTTCTTGTCATGTTCTCGTTTCTTCTTGTGTAGCTGGACACCAGTCTTCTGGCCATATGTTTGGTTCCCTACCCTACCCGTGAGTAGAATTGTCTTCTGTCTTCTTGTCATAGTCTTGTTCCTTCCCTGTGTGCAACTTGCCACCCATCTTGTTTGTCATGCTGTGGTTCCTTCCCCTGTGCAACTTGCCACCCATCTTGTTTGTCATGCTGTGTGGTTCCTTCCCTGTGCAACTTGCCACCCATCTTGTTTGTCATGCTGTGGTTCCTTCCCTGTGCAACTTGCCATCCATCTTGTTTGTCATGCTGTGGTTCCTTCCCTGTGCAACTTGCCATCCATCTTGTTTGTCATGCTGTGGCTCCTTCCCTGTGCAACTTGCCATCCATCTTGTTTGTCATGCTGTGGTTCCTTCCCTGTGCAACTTGCCACCCATCTTGTTTGTCATGCTGTGGTTCCTTCCCTGTGCAACTTGCCATCCATCTTGTTTGTCATGCTGTGGTTCCTTCCCTGTGCAACTTGCCATCCATCTTGTTTGTCATGCTGTGGTTCCTTCCCTGTGCAACTTGCCATCCATCTTGTTTGTCATGCTGTGGTTCTTTCTCTCCCCAGTATGCCGCCTGCCTTCATCAGTCACTAACGACGAGGTCCGACATGAACACCTACCAGAGATGATATGAACCCACTATGGGCCACGTTTATACATTAATCAGTCAGTCGTTCTATCAGATTCATGTTGTTCTGG
>JADBJO010005529.1:80000-82500 GCA_016801955.1 Conus betulinus
GTATCTTTTCTGTCTCATTTCACCATGCTCGCAGCTCCTGGGGTGGGTATAACTTCTAAGCTCGTCGTTCCCATTTCCCCAAACACAGCCATAGGTAGGGCTGGTCCGGCAACAGCCGCAGAATCACGATCGGCAGTCAGTCTCAGGTCGTCATGAGGCAACCCACTAGAAGAGACACTGCACTGCTGTCGAGTCTAGGTGGTGTTCAGTGGCGACAGTTCTGATCTATCAAACACATGACTGTGTACACTGGCCCTATGATAACGAGTGTGTTGTCCCGTCTTCCAGGCTGACATTGGGGAGCGCAGACCTGATCGTATCGATATCTGTGCTAGCATGCAGAACATAAATCAGAGAAGAACCCGCTTTTTACATACACCCCCCCCCCCCCCCATCTCTCTCCCTTCTCTCTCTCTCTCTCTCTCTCTCTCTCTCTCTCCTCTCTCTCTCTCTCTCTCTCTCTCTCTATGTATGAAAATCTTCTGTGTGTGTGTGTGTGTGTGTGTGTGTTGTGTTGTGTGTTTGTGTGTGTGTGTGTGTGTGATCTATTTGTATAATATGTTATTCTGTGTAATGTGTTTATCTAGCAATGTCTGCCTGTCTGTCTGTCTAAGTCTGGGTGTATGCGTGCGTGCGTGATTGCGCGCGCGCCTGCGTGCGCGCTACCGCACGGCCGTGTGGCGCGTATGTGTATGTGTGTGTGTGTATGTGTGTATATGTGTGTGTGTGTGTGTGTGTGTGTGTGTGTGTGCGCGCGCGCGCGCGCGCGCTAGCGCGTGTGTGTATGTGTGTCTGTGTCTATGTGTGTGCGTGTGTGTGAGTGCGTGTGTATTTTGCGCGCGCGCGCGCGCGTGCATGTGTGTGTGTGTATGTGTGTGTGCGTGTGTACGCGTGCGTGCGTGCTTTGTGTGTGTGTGTGTGTGTGTTGTGTGTGTGTGTGTGCGTGTGTGTGTGTGTGCGTGTGTGTGTGTGTGTGTGTGTGTGGACGCCCACGATGCTTGGAAACAGCTTAGGGACATAAAAAACACCAATCTGTGAGTTATGGTTTTGTTCGTATGTATACGTCATCAAAGTTTGCTCTGCTAACAAAACATAAACAACGAAACAAACAGTGCGCCTTTGTCGCCAAACAAAAAAAAACTGTAGAAAATGTATGCTGCTACTGTGAAAACACTCGCCCCACTCTGGAGTATGCGTGCACTATTAGGGGCCCCATACACCCAACAACGCCATGATTTCACAGAGGCCATACACCAACGAGCAGCATGGCATGTCACGCGACGTATAGAAGAACCTCCAGGGACTCCACACCGTGATCCAAGACCTAAAACGGACACATCTCTGTCTCTGTCCTCTCTCTCTCTCTCTCTCTCTCTCTCTCTCTCTCTCTCTCTCTCTCTCTCTCTCTCTCTCTCTACAAGAACGAAGAAAGACAGCTGGCCTTGCTATAGCGTACAAGGTACATGCCGACGTCGTTGTCTGTGGCATCAAGAGCAGGCGCTGCCACTACGGTACCGACGAGGACATAGTCAACAGTTCTCACAACGGCCCGGCAGAACCCAGTAGGAGCCAAAGTTGAAAAATCATTGTTAATACAAAAAAAGAAAAACGCTGACAAGCAAATCACAGGACAAAACACGACGCGTTTCGACCTCTCGGGTCTTCTTCAGGCAAGATGCATAACACTCAGTACAACAAAAATGAACGAGCACAGCGATCACAAGCACACACCTAAAACAGATGACGTAAAGAGAAATACTAAACAAGGAAGGGTAGCACTCAGTATGAATCGTGAAGCGACTGCAGGCGGAAAACTAAACACATTTGAAATATTATTCTTATTAAAGCTCCCCCCCCCCCCCCCCCCCACCCCCCCCCCCCCCCCCCCCCGCCTCAAAAAAAAAAATCGTTCACAAGCAAATCACAAGACAAAACACGACGCGTTTCGACCTCTCAGGTCTCCTTCAGGCAAGATATCAATTTTAGGTGCGCAATTGTGATCGTTCATTTTCATTGTCCTGAGTGTTGTTTATCTCACCTGAAGAATCCTGAGAGGTCGAAACAGTTCGTGTTTTGTCTTGTGATTTGTTTGTCGACGGTTTTTGGATGGAGCTTTAACAAGAATTTTTCAAATTTGTTTAGATTTCCCCCAGCAGTCGCCTCACTTTGCGACCGGTATTAGCCGTTTTCATTTCAACCCAGAGAGCCACTGAGGCCACGGCCGTCGACGCTCTGGAGCCAGGGGCCTCCAGACTGCAAGAAATGGAAAGCTTTTTATATCATTCCCTAATATAGTGACAGAATAATCGCAACGACGATTGTATGTCACTGTAGAAGAAGAAGAAGAAGAAGAAGAGGAAGAGAAGGAGGAGGAGGAGGGAAAAGAATTCTGCCCCATATATCGGGAAAGAGAAAAATAATGCGGCCTGTGTAGGACTCTGTAATACAGTGATGTGGGCAACAGTGTTTATACACACAGCGGCGGCAACTGCATATATAT
>JADBJO010005529.1:97500-100000 GCA_016801955.1 Conus betulinus
TGTTACAAACTCTGATCTCTACCACTGAGCAGCCAGGGAACCCATCTTCTTTGTCACGCAATCCGTTACTGTTGAAGCGCGGGCAGTCTTGTTCACACGACATCACTGGATCATTTTTTGATCAGCTGTCAGCCACACAAAGACGTTGGAGGGACAGCACAAGTGTCCCGCCTCACTTTCCTGCTCTTCGCCTTCGTCAGAGTACTGTTTGTCGTGCAGATCATTTAAACACTTCCGGGGAGCACAGTCGCTGAGGGAATTGTTCAGCTGTTGGCTGCCCTCTTGGGTAACAATGTATCCCAGCTTGTCTGTGTGTGTGCTGTTCAGGAGGTCAGCCAGCCACCTGCATGCAGCCTTTGTCATCACGTGAACCACCGTGTGTGTGCTGCATACTTGATAGTTTGTCACAATCAGAAGCAAAGTGTAGTACGCAGCGAGCCACCGTGAACAAGTGTCAGACAGACAGCCAGTCAGATCAGAAAGATGAGGTGAATGCTGTAATAGGCGCAACAGAACTCTGATAAGAGAAAATATTTACCTCCCCTCACCCACCTTCCATCATACCACCTCTCATCCCCTCTATATTTCTGACACAAATTACAAATGCATGTCATGCAGAAAGAAAGTAAGGGTGGTAAACTGAAAGTCAAATTTGAATCTTCGCTTGTGGCTCGGGTCAGTGCTCGCTTCTTGGCCCCTGCTTAACACGCAATTTGTAACTGGATCAGATTGATGAACGTCGTCCTGGGTTTTTCTTTTTTACTGTGTTGTATAAGACTTGTAATCTTGATAGACTGTGGGTTGCATTAGAAGAATGGATGTTACTGCACCAGAATTCCTTTAATCTGAATTGAATTTAAAGAAAGATAGAATCTTAATCTGAAAGAACGGAATGTGAAAAGTAAGGGGAAAGACCACCTTGACCACCATTCTATTCAAACTTGAGCAGACCCAAGGTGGTGTCTTTTTCTTTATATTTTTTTGTAAGCTGATAAGCTGGTTTTATCATAGAAGAGAGAATGGGCGTGCCTTGTACATTCACTCTTGAGCAATGGTTCAAGATGAACTGAAAATGACTGAAAAATAACACGTGGCAGATTGTGTCAACAATTGTAGATATACAACTTATTTGCACAGACAAGAGAAACCACAGTACCTGGCCAAAAAGTACACATGAACAACGGACTGCTCTTCTCATTTTTTTTCACGCTTTTGACAAAAAGAAAAAGAGAAGAAAAGATAACCTGAAGGTGTGGGTAGGACCCAGGGAAGTACTGTCCTCAACCACCGAGCAAATCAGCAGGGGGTTATCCTGCACCACCCTTGGAAACCTTTGGGTGTATCTTTTTCTTCAAGCTTTTGACAAAAAAACAAGTCACTTGCTAGGCAATGACGGGGGAATGCGCCTGGCGAATAAAGACTGCACTCACCTTCCTCATAGATTCTGCGCACAGGGAAGACATTCTTTGATGTCACAGCCACACAAACAATCTGAACATCTCACTCACCGCCCACTCTGTTGTGTGACTGGCAGGGTTTCTGTGAAGTCTGTGTCAAAAAGTGCGCTTGCCTCCCCCTGTCTTCCCCTCTCCTCTCCACATCTAATTTCACACTGCTCTAGCCACCCTCCCTCCCGTCCACTTCGCCCTGGCCCAGCCAGAAAAGGCCAAATTTTTTCTCCCAGCAACCCGAATTGATTCACTCACTCCTCAAGTGAACTGGACGTTTTGGTGCAATTTCTGTATCCCCCTGAGCTCCGTCTTGAATTAATTGGAAGGAGAGAGCATCGGATCAAACTCCCGCAAAGGGACACATTTGCATCGACCCACTTGCCCGTAAGAGCAGAGTTGTGGGCCCTGTTGCTTCAGCTGAAAAGAAAAAGGAAGTCCGAACTGCAATTGGATTGAGATCTGCCAAAGAAAAAGGACAGGTGGGGTGGAGATGGGTGTTGAGAGGAGAATCCTTCCCCCATACCCACAGGAAAAAAAAAAAGAACAAGGAAATAAAATATGTGAAGTGCTCTCGAATGGAAAGCATGAAAGTCGATTCCATCTGAGAAAGGTCTTAACCGCGCATCTTGATTTCAGTTCTGACGGCCATGCGCATGTTCTGGATTGGTTCCTCGCCTCGTCCTTCCCCCCCTTTTCCCGTCTCCATCCCCGCCTCCATGCGTCTTTTACCCTCTTCCTCTCCCATTCGTTTGATTTTCCTCCCTAGTGGCAACTTTTCCGTCTGGTGGTTCAACCTTAGGCAAGGTTCTGGCATCAGTAAAATGAGTAGACCACGATGATTTTTCTCCCCAAAGAGTACTGGGAATTTCATAGTCTCTCTCTCTCTCTCTCTCTCTCTCTCTCTCTCTCTCTCTCTCTCTCTCTCTCTCTCTCTCTCTCTCTCTCTCTCTCTCTCTCCCCAGACAACAACAACAACAACAATAACAGAGAATAATGAACCTGCTGTGAGCCTGGTTCGTATCAATAACTTGGCCTAGCTGGTTCATGCT
>JADBJO010005529.1:105000-110000 GCA_016801955.1 Conus betulinus
TCTCTCTCTCTCTCTCTCTCTTCATCCACACCCCCCCCCTCCACAGACACATACACACGTGCGCGCGCCCGTATATATGGACAGTAAATCAAGCTCGTTTCCTAAGTTATTCTATACGTTGACAAAACAAAATGATTTTAAGAATTGTTTCCAAAACATGGCTGTAAATTAATGTAAACAAAGCACATAGGCCTATACTGCAATTTGAAGGCTTAGAAACCGATAAAAAGTGAAACAGGCGAACAAAATTCACTGTATTATTCTAAAGAATTCACAAGAATGGATCGTCAGAAGAAATTACACAGCGAAACAAGCTTAGGTTATGCCTTTAGTCAAATAAATGTATAATTGTGTGAACTCTATCCTGAGCAACACATAAAAAGCTCTACATTTCATATGGTATGCTGGCACTTCCTCCATCTCCTTAGAACAACATGCGACCATATCAAGCTATATATATATCGCAGCGAAATAACCAACCATTTTTGAGAAAAGTAACCACTTTGTTATATCCGGCTTGAACTCTTCGCGGGGCTGGGCATGATGATTCGCTATAGGCGGCTGCTTCGTTACAACCGGCGTGATCGCCCGCCGTGGACCCCAAAACCATTTCGTCATAAGCGGCATTTTGTTACATCCGATTTCGTTACATCCGATTTCGTTACATCCGACGGATTTTATTCCTTATAAAGAAAGATATTTACCGGGACCAACCCTTTCGTTTCGTTATACCCGGCATTTGTTACATCCGACTTCGTTATAAGCGGCTTCGACTGTACATCTCCGTCACAACAGACTACCCTTGATAAAATTCCACCTGCTGTCCCCTTGAGAATGTGCGCCGCCATTGCACAAAGCCACCAGCAATTCTCTCTTGCCTGCATTTATAATCCACTTTCTTTTATGGGCATTTCTGTCGTTGTCTAGGGATCTTTGACGTGCATTTCGTGCCTGCTGCTCTCAGTTTATCGTCTCATCCCCAAGACTAGCACTCATTCCACCGCTGAACATCTAGTGGAGAGGGCAGAGAGAAATAAATGGTCCTATATGAGATTCGAACTCTGGACCCACGATGCTCAATGTTCTGGCTACTCAGGAGAGCGGTTTAACCGCTTGGCTCCGTTTCAACCTGAAGGCACATGTACAGATTTTGACAAGTTGTGCATATGTGTTGGCGTGAGAGAGAGAGAGAGAGAGAGAGAGAGAGAGAGAGAGAGAGAGAGAGAGAGAGAGAGAGAGAGAGAGAGATCCATATCGATTTGGGAAGTGGTCGGAAAGATAACTGCATGAGCTTGACGTAAGTTATTGAAACAAGAAAAAGGAGGGGTGGATGGGGAGGGGAGGGGAACAAATCTTTAAATGGCATGCCGTAAAATAATCCATTCTGCGCCACGTCGCTCACGTACGACTCAATATATATCTTTTCTTTTCTTTTCTTTTTGTTCATCATCGTCTTCTTCTGAAAAATAATGTGGGTGGAAGAGCGGGGAAGAAGAGAGCAGGAGAGGGGGGGGGGGGGGGGGGGGGGGGGGAATAAGCAGAAGCGCAAAAGTGGGAGACGTTTGGACGTGGAATGGGGGAGAGAGAGTGGAGACGGTGGCAAATAGAAATTGCCAAATTTGGAATTCTAGTTAAATGCCATCTTATTCTGTGGCCAGGCCCACTTAAAAATGACCCCTCCACCTCAACCCTCTATTCCTGTCGGCAAAAAAAAAGAAAAGAAAAGAACTAGCAGCCCTTGGGTTCGAATCCCTGTTGAGGAAGACAGAGACAACTGAAGTTCGTGGGCGAAACACTGACAACAACGAAAAGGCAGGTTTCAAGGATTTAACACACACACACACACACACACACACACACACACACACACACACACACACACACACACACACACACACACACACACACACACACACACACACACACACACACACACACACACACACACACACACACACACACACACACACACACACACACACACACACACACACACACACACAACACACACACACACACATCTGGCCAGTGTGACAGTCGATTCAGTGCGAAAAAAAAAAAAAAAAATCAAAGCCTCCCGGCAACATGCAAAAACCTTGATCGCCATTGATCCGGAGCGAAACTGGAGCACATCATTCGATCTTACTTCTGAAGCTGCACAACCGGGTTTCATTTCCACTGGAACAAACTTCCGTTTTTTTTTTTTTTTTTTTTTTCTCCCATACAATTCCAACGTCAGGCAAACTGTCCCCACAGTTCCACACTCACTTCATGCTAAGTGACAGCCATTTGCCGTGGGTGTTTCGGTCCAGGCTGGTGGTTACCTTAAAAACTCGGGAAAAAATAGCATACTAAACACTGCAAAAGAGTATGCATGCCTATGTTTCTCTGAAAATAAAACAAAATGAACACACTATCCTCTTTTTTTTTAACAATCTGACAGGCGTTTTACTATTTTTGTTTACAACGAGGTATAAAAATTACATAAAAATGTGCTACAACGAAGGGGACATCTTATTATTACTATCATCATCATCATCATCGTCGTCATCATGATCATGATCATCATTATCATTATCATCATCATCATCATTATTATTATTATTATCATTGGTGGTGGTGATGTGGTTGCTGTTGGTGTTGTTGCTGTTATTATTATTATTGTTATCATTATTATTATCATTATTACTATTAGCGCCTATTCTGGGTTAGAGACTATGCTCAAAGCGCTTTATAATCGTTGCTGTCTCTTTTCGCCCAAAAGGGTGCCTACCTGGTAGAGCCGATTCAAGAGCTGCCTGCTGGATTTTTTTATCAGTCGTTTCCTGCGTCCTTCAGACTGTCATTCTCTCAGGTCTTCATTGACGTGTTCATTCTTTCAGTGCATGCTATGTGTACACGCGTCATCCAAATTAGCGGCCAAACTGGCCTTCTCTTCCAAAAATTGGTGATAGAGATGTCCAAATCTTCGGGTACAGCATTTACGAGTGTCAACCCATTTACTTTGACTAAACCACTGAAAGCTGGTGGTTTGTGTGCTTTCTCATATTCTGTCTTTTTCACAGAAGATGACGAAGAACACAAGCTGCCATGTGTCGCTGGTTTGGTAAAAGCAAATAGACTGGCATCAGTTCTGATGGGAGATAAAAAGCATGCAGACTACCAGTTGTCACTGGTTTAGTGGAAGCGAATGGGCTGACTTTAAGTCTGATGGGTGATGAGAAAGTTCGTTTATTTATTTTTTATTTTTTTCATATAATATCTTTTTATTTTTTTAGTTTATCTGTCCCGATACCTACTTTGTCAGTTCTTTTCTATTTTCTCTTCCCCTTTTTGCATTTAAAAAGAGGAAGGAAGGAGAAACTAGAGAAAAAAAAGGGAGGGAGGAGAGAGGAAAAGGAGGTGGGGAGGGGGTAAGGAAGGGAGGAAGAAAGAAAAAGAAGGGAAAAAAAAAAACAAGAAACAAAAAAAAAAAACTCGTGAAAATGTAAACTCCTAAAATTAACTGAAACGATGAAATGCTGTATCAAAGCAATGTATGGTGACTATTGTTTTTCTGTTCATATTATTGACATTATCAGCTATGTCAACTTTCATATTCGTGGAAATTACTGGAATATACATGTGTTTAATCTACCTTAGTTGTATTTGAGCAAAGAGAATGTAATGCAAGGGAGGAGAAAAAAAAATGGAATGACAAAAAAAAAAAAAAAAAAAACTGACAATCCAAAAAAAATTACTATGCTTCGTAGGTTTATGGTGTACACAGCTGCAGCGTTCTGAACAGCTTGAAGATATTTTTTTTTTATCAAAACTGGGGAAGAATGAAGGGGGGGGGTGGGGGTGGAGGCAAGTGTCTATCAAAAACATTATTGTAATAATAAAAAACCACTTTTCATCTTTTTTGTCCTTCTCTCCCTCCACGTTACTCACTTGCATTTTTACTCACATCCTTTTGCGTTTCTCTCTCTCTCTCTCTCTCTCTCTCTCTCTCTCTCTCTAAAAGCTCTCTCTCTCTCTCCTCTCTCTCTCTCTCTCTCTATTCTCTTATCGATTTTTCTTTTTCCACACTTTGCTCCAAACCTGATACCTTTTACATGATTTTCATTGCACAGCAAGTTTTGATGTAGCATAACGCCATGCGAAATAAACACATAATATGCAGCGTAAATATGAGAAATAAGATAAAATGTAAAATTGCAGTTTTTGTTTCAGTTTTATGGGGAGGGGAAAATAAAAGCGCTTCAACTTCCCATTTATTTGATATTCATGAATACTCATGTGCAAAACTTTGCATTTTTTGTTGTAGTTCTGGAATTAATTCTTGTTGATGAATTGATCAGATAGATTGGTTCACAAATACTCGCAGCTCTTGAGTTCTGTAATATTTAGTTTTTAGGGACAAGAAGGTACTCAAAAAAAAAGGTACACCATACCTACCACTGCTTTAGTTGTGCTTTCCTTTGGGTGTGAGCAGCATTGATCTTGTTTATACACAGATAAAAATTACTCCAGCTTTCATGCGTTACTTCAGTTTATAACATTTGAATGGATCAGGAGATTTAGCAGGTTATGGAACCTGAATAAGTATCACAGACTTGATCATGCTTTAATTTGTCTGTGAACTCCAGGTTATCAGTTGATTTTCGTGCTTCCAAGTACTGTATACATTATCAATATGATTCTGTGAGATTTCTCTTTCAGCATGTGAGAATCAGTTGCAAACCTCACCACCCTTTTGATCAGCCCTTCCCCCCCCTCTCCCCACCCCTCTGTACTCTTCCACCACCACCCCTCACCTCACCGTTCCCATCATGAACAGAAAATCAGATTGCTTGATGTCTTTACAGGCACATTGAGAGTATTGGGTCCCTAAAGTAAAGAGCAATTGTTCTGTATGACTTCTGACTATTTTTCAGCACAGGGTACTGTAGGAAAAGAGCGTTAAGCCCCACCTTCCCCCTGTGTCTTGAAACTACATGACTAGGGCCTTTTTTGTT
>JADBJO010005529.1:122500-132500 GCA_016801955.1 Conus betulinus
CCTTTTATGTTGGTGCAGTATGTGTAGAGTAAAAAGCATAATTGTGGGTTTTCTGCTTCCTGAGACACATTTTTTGTCAACCAAATAATTATACCGGTTTTTTTTTTTTTCTTTGGTTAACTAAATGATCATGCCTGGTGTGTTTTTTCCTTCAGTTAACCAAATGATAATGCTAATTATTTTCTTTTCGTGATCCCACTGAAAAGTGAGCACATTTCAGCTGTCGTTCGTATGTGTGTGTGCAGCAGGCTTAACTGCCGATATGTCGGCGAATTATCTGTATGATGAGATGTAGACGGAAGAAAACAAACTATGATTAGATGTGGATGAAGAAAAAAGAAACAAATTACTGCTTTAATTATGAAATTAATGTTGGCAAAATATATCAGGTATAGACACGACGAAAAAAAAAACGGTGAGAGCAAGCAGGCTCGGTATACACCAGTAGCGCTGGGCAGGAAATCGTCGATGACGTGGTTCCGACCGACAGCGCTGTTAGCAGAGCTGTGAAGGCCTTCGATGTTCTGAACTAATGCTTCCTTGATGATAGAAATTCTTAAAACTTGCCAAATAACGTCATGCAATAGTCTGTCAAAAGCGTTCTTGAAATCAATAAAGCTGTGAAACTTCTCTTGTTGGCACTGCCTGTGGTTTTTTTGTTTTGTTTGTTTGTTTTTTGTTTTGTTTTGTTTTTTTTTAATTGATCAATGTGCATTTGAAGATTTGCTTCAGTTTTTTTTTTTTTTTTTTTTTGTTTGTTTTTTTTTGTTTTGTTTTGTTTTGTTTTCGTCTGAAACCATTCATTTCTTTTCCCGTAATGCTTCCACTTTTTTTTTTTTTTTTTTTTTTTTAATCTGTTGAGAATGGCTCTCGTTATGATTTTATTGGTGTGACTGAAAATGCTTATTGCTCTGTGATTGGCCATTTCGTGAGGCTATTTTTCTTTGGAAGTGATACGATTGAGGCATTGTGTCCACTGAGCTGGAGAAAATGAACGCTCTCTCTCTCTCTCTTTCTCTCTCTCTCTCTCTCTCTCTCTCTCTCTCTCTCTCTCTGTGTGTCTTTGTCTCTGTCTCTGTCTCTACATCTCTAGTCTCTTCTCCTCTCTCGGAGGGTTGTATCAATATTGTCTCTCTCCCCCATCTCTCTCTCTCTCTCTCGCTCTCTCTCTCTCTACATAATGAAATAGTCTCTTTTCGTGTATTGATCGGAGGGTTGATCGCAATATTGTCGCCACCTCACCCCACCCATCCACCCAGCCCCCTCCCCCCCCCCCCCCCCCCCCCCCCCACACACACCACAACCACACTTCCTTCCCCAACAGTACCCGCGTCTGTCATCCAGACTTGCGCATACGCCTCTCTCTCTCTCTCTCTCTCTCTCTCTCTCTCTCTCTCTCTCTCTCTCTCTCTCTCTCTCTCTCTCTCTCTCCTCTCTTTCTCTCTCTCTCTTCTCCCCCCCTGTCTCTCTCTCCTTTCTCCTCTCCCCCCCCCCCTCTCTCCTATCTCTCTCTCTCCCTTCTCTCTCTCTCTCCCCCCCCCCCCCCCCCCCCCTCTCTCTCTCTCTCTCTCCCTCTCTCTCTTTGTGGCCAAAATGTCAACTGGTCAACTGGGGATGGATTGGGGGCCTGTAGGGGGGGCGAGTCTGGGGGAAAGGGGGGGGGATCCCAGTGTATTTTAAGTATGGTCTTGTTCTGAACCAAAGGTTTTTTGTGCTGTGCGGCCGTGCATCCGAGATCAGCTGAATTTAAAAGCGGAATAAAGTTCCAGGCGCCGTCAGTTGAGCACCTCCCATATGACAATGTCCCGTTCCTTCCAGATGTTCTTGAGTACCGCAGCAGCAGAATACGATGAGCTTAAGTCTTAACTGACCCCAATAATCCCGCTTCGACTCTGAGCAAAATATGTCATGCGTCTTTCTTTTGGAAATCATTTTTAAATTAACTCAAAATGTGTTCGCCAAAATCAATAAGGGAAAAGAAATACTCTGAATCTTCACAATACTGATCGTGACTCTGTCGTTTTGAAATGAGTCGGAAAAAAAAAATATCTAGAATTACTTTCAGCGTTAATTTTCAGGTACCCAGGCAGCCCACACTATCTGTGAACCGGGCCACCCTCACTTCACCCCACCCCCTTGCCCCTGTGAGGGCCTGGAGCACTCCACGTCACTGGCTGTCGAGGATCTGGCTGGCCTTCACGACTGGCTTGCCCAAGCTGAAATAGAGGAGCCCCTGCGACTATCTACCAGGCTGAGAAAGCTGCCCCGTATGCCATTTAGCCAGCAGGGGAAATGGGTGGAAACTGGGCCACTCCAGTGTGCAAGCAAGTGCCAAGATTTCTTTCGTCGACAGTAATTAATAAATAAATGAAATAATAAATAAATAAATGAAGAAATAAAATAAATGAAAACTGAACTTGGAGAAATACCCTTTGTGAACCTTTATGGCAGATAAAGACTTTTTTTTACAGATGACGATGGAGTGTGTGAGCTCCAATATTGCCAAACGATTAACGCATGAAAGGAGATGGCTTGATAGTGTAAAGGAGCGTTTGCACCTATATTTTGAGAAGTTTGCATCCTTAACGGGAAGATCTTCTATTCTTGTTGACAGCCAAGGCTGCAGCAAATTCTCACTGAACATGGTTTTCACGGGGAAAGGAGCTACTTTTCCCCTGGTCGAGTTTGAAGCCAGCGTTAAAAAACAGTAGTTTAGAGGGATCGTCGTCCAGTGAAAACTTTATGGAATGTTTCCTATTGCATTCCTGTTTCGAGTAGATGATAAACCAACAAGAAGAAAGGGACAAAAGACGAAAATACTAGTCTTTTGACGCTTATAAATAAGGTAGCCATTGTCTTCGGTGTGCAACATCTTTACTTGTTTAAGCCAAAAATGACTCTGAGGTTACAATGTTTACACTTTATATTGTGAATGGAGAAGACGTTAGATAGGAAAAGGAGATGAAGTATGACCTTGAAATAAGCAGTTCACACGAATGAGACTGGATTTTGACAATAAGGATAAATCACACCCTGGGTATGACAAAACAAGCACATAGCAGTATGGAGAACAGCATAAAAAAAGTCCAAGTTGTCTGTAAATAGAATACAAAGCCCAATGTGTGAGTAAAAAGACCTGTGAGTTGTTAAAAAAGAAATATTATTTTGTGAAATATGATTTTACTTCATCAAAATAAGTAATGTGTGTAATGGGGAGAAAAAAGAGGTCAAAGGGACCTTTCAGAAGAAACTTGTCTCAGAATACAGAGCAAACTCAAAATGTTTCTGCATGATGTCAAATCTTAAACAAAAATGAGTGCAGGAGTTAGTCTCCTGTTAACATAATCTGGAAATATAGTTTGCGGCTGTAAAAGACAAAGCAGACAAACTAAATGAATTACTCTTTGGTTAGTCCCCAAGAGAAGGTATTACAAATATGTCAACACTTGCTTCGTTTTCCAGATAAAATGATGATCTATTCAATGATTTTAATGTAACACCCAGCATGGCTAAAACGAAATTTGGAATTCTGAATCCCAGTAAGGTATAGGACACAGATTGTGTCCCATTTAGAATATAAAAAGAGCTTAGAGAAAAGCTTTCTTAACTACTGAATATCCTTTCAATGAATCAACTTAACAGGGAATTATTTCGATAAACAGGAAGACGGCAATAGCGATTCCAGTTTTTAAAAGAGGTTCTTGAATTCACCAAGGGAATTATACGCAGATATGCCATTGTTGATCACGTAATTGAAAATAGATTGCATGCCAAGTGTCAGCATTGTTTCCACAGCAATATATCTTGCGTGACGCAATTCTTGAAGTTATGGAAGATTCTGGCAGGCTTATCGGTGACGTTTATACTGACCTGCAATATTTGGACTCTAAAAGACGTTCGATTCAGTTTCCGTGAAAGACTTTTGTTAGGATTGAAATATTACGGTGTTATATGTCTAATTGTCGAGTGGACAAATGATTTTTAACAGATCGAATTTAAAAAGTAAATGCTGCCAAATTACTGTCTGAAAATGCTTGGGTTTCAAGCCGAATTCCACAAAGTAGTGTCCTTGGTCCAGTATCGTGTACAGTATTTAAACATGACCTGCTACAGTCCGTGAATTCACTTGCACTATATATATATATATATATATATATATATAAAATTTATCCCTCAAGCAGAAATTGCTTCAAAAACGACATTGAGATCTTTGTAAAATGCTGAAACACCTGGAGTCTGGAGTTTAATACTTCAAAGAGTAAGATGCTTCACGCTGGTCTGAAAAGAAATCCAGAAAATGAATGTGTGATAGAAACAAAGTCAGTGAATGCGAAAAAAAGAAAAACATTTGTATATTATTTTTGACAAGTGCTTGCCTTTCATTACGCACATTCATAAGATCAACAAAGGTCATTACAACATTGGTTAAATGAAGGGCACTTTCAAATCTTTTTTTGATAAAGACACATTTTTTAATCATAGGCCTATAAGCTCCTGGCGAGACGTTTCGTTCAGTATGATGTCCTAGACAAACAAAGCAATCTGCTGCTGTTGAGAGTGCTCAAAGATGTGCTGCCCTGTTGGTCTAGGACATCCGGGATAACGCAAACGAGGCTAGACTGAAATACTTCAAGATTTCCTTTCGTTTAAGGCAAGAAGGGTCAAAGGTGATCTTATCCATGCTTAAGAACATTTGTTATGTTAACAATGTGAAATCGGGGGCCGACATAACCTACCAGCAGCCTACACTTCCTTGTTCGGTCGCGTGACTCAAGTTCATCTCGAGATCACGTGCACCGAACCCAACTCACTCAGCGAGACATTCGGCGCTGACGAAGGCCTCTGGCTGGAGGCCGAAAGCTTCGGTAAACTATTCCTGTGTGAAAAGGTAAAAGACTGTGTTTAATCACGTTAACAATGTTGATAAAGTACGTTTTTGTAAATCTCCTTTGCACAATATAACCCCGAAAGGTGTCGACAAAATGCAGCAACAACACTGTCTAACGATTACACGAAAATGTACGTTCAGTCACAGAGAGATATGCCTCTAGGGAGTTCACTAACTGATAACATAAAACGTGCGCCAGATGCAAAACATTTTCAAAACTTATTCACTATCACAAAAATATAGGCAATCACTAACGTTTACCAAAAAGCACTGGGCTTGCGTCGACCAAATCAAATGAAAGAATAACTGGGTGTATATTAAACCAAACTCTTGTATGACAAAATATCATCGCCCTTTACTCGAATCCGAGTCTGTGAGAGAGTTTCTATTTTTATTCGCTTTTGCTTGTTTGCTTGTTTTGTTTCGTTGCTGTGTTAAGGTAACCGCAGTTTGTTCGTCTACCTTTTTGTTTGTTTTGTTGTTGTTTTTTATGGTAACCGCTTTCAGTCTGTGGGACTGTTAGTGTAACATCCTCTGTACGGCTGCCGTCGTTAATTTAATTAAAATCCGTTCCCTGCCTGAGACGAGTAACGCTCGTCGTGAAAACAGTAATCAAGCTGAACTGTCCTCTCTCTCTCTCTCTCTCTCTCTCTCTCTCTCTCTCTCTCTCTCTCTCTCTCTCTCTCTCCTTCCAGGATAAATCTTTCTTTCTTCTTTTTTTTTTGGATGTACTTAAAAAGGTTTCTCCTTCTGAAGTACTTTTGTTGTGGATAGCGTTGAGAGCAGTCTGTGGGCCTTCTATGATCCAAAACGTTTCAGGGGAGCTAGATTCGAAATTGGGGCCCTTAGACTGCGCTTGCATTAATTATTGTGAGTGAGGTTGTGGAGCATGAAGTTCTGCAAGTGTACGATATGTGATTTCAATATCTGCATGAGTCTTCTGTCTGTGTCGGAAGGTCGTGTCAGTGCCGTTTGTTTACAGACTTAAACTAACCTTTTCCAGTCTGCATACTCTTCTTCTGACAGATACTATTAGCACTCTGTGTCCTCTCTCTCTCTCTCTCTCTCTGTCCTCTCTGTCTCTCTCTCTCTCTCTCTCTCTCTCTCTCTCTCTCTCTCTCTCTCTCTCTCTCTCTCTCGTGCGAGGAAACTCAGAGAGATGTGTGTGTGTGTGTGTGTGTGTGTGTGTGTGTGTGTGTGTGTGTGTGTGTGTGTGTGTGTGTGTGTGTACGCGTGTGTGTGTGCGCGCGCGCGCGAACCAGACTTATACAACTTGCTTCACACGTGTTCTATTCTACTGAAACTGCAGGCTTTGACATTTTCTCATCACAGATAATATTATATTATCCGTTATTCTAGATACAAAGCAAAAAAAAAAAGGTAAGGCATATTCAAGGATCAGATCTGTTCAGTTTTCCGTTAATCATTGGCCATTTCTGCCTTGCAGGTTTGTGGAATCCAGTTTTCTGTAGCGTACGGACCGTTTTAACCTTCATGTTTGTACAGTTGTACAGACCTTCCTGTTGCCCTGTCAGGACATCCGTCGTCTGCCACTGGGACGATCACTGCTAACAGCACTCTATGGGGAGGTCTTGGAGAGACGGTCCTGAACACACACAGACCTGTAAGCCCATCGGACAAACTGATGTATCTGTTGTCTGTGAGCAGATGTTGCTGCTTTCAGTGTAAGTATGGATTCACACTGTGGCCTGGTCGTTAGACTCGCTGTGCCGGTCTGGAAAGAAGAATCCAAACCAAGGATCCGCGATGAGCCAAACTTCAGATATGCTGACCATATCACCAATCAACTAGCATGCCGAACCATCAAGCCGCACATAGAACCATACGAAGATCTACTGACATCAGGTGAGAAAGAAAACTAAGCTTGCATGGCCCTGTAACAATATCCAATGGCCTTGCTAAAACAACTCCCCAGGGAACTGTTGAGGGTGGGGAGGACAGAAAACAATAGACAGACAACAATGAAGATCTTACGGGGAAACCGTTTGCAGAGACCCTAACCTTGTCACATAATCGACAGAACCGGAGAAATCCGGAGAAATAGTCTTCAGAGTGATGCTCCAGCGACACGCCATGGAGCTGAAGAAGAAGCGGAAGAACTTACCCATGTATACCCGTGTTGTGTTGCTTCTGCTGGCTTTAATCTCGCTTTATTCATCGTGAGCTAAGCGCAAAAAACGCATTTGTTTGTAGGGTCTACAATGCATATGTCTCCATGACATGTGGTCTACACTATGTCTTTGTTTCCACGACATTTGCTCATAAGGTTTGCAATCATATATGTACGGCATTTATTCATGGGATTTACAATACATCTATTTACAATACATCTTTTTCACTAAGACATTTGTTCATGGGGGCTACAAAATAATATGTTTCTGACGTTTGGTCATGGGGTTTACAATACATCTATGTCACTAAGACATCTATTCATGTCGTCTACAAGACATATATGTCACTAGGACATTTGTTCATGGGGTCTACAATACATCTATGTCACTAACATCTTTGTTCATGAGGTCCACAATACATATACGTCTCCGTGACATTTGTTCATGGGGTTTATAATACGTCTTTGTCACTGAGACACTTATTCATGGGGGTCTACAGTACAGCTACGACTCTATGACGTTTGTTCATGGGGTTTACAATACATCTATGTCCCTAAGAAATTTATTCATGTTGTCTACAATACATCTATGTCCCTATGACCTGTCTTTCCATCCATGTGTCTCTATTGCCTGTCAGTCCATCTCTATGTTTTTTTATGACCCGCCTGTCCATCTGTGTCTCTATGAAATCTCTGTCCGTATTTAGGTCTCTATCATTTGTCTGAGTATCCTTATATCTCTACGGCCTGTCTATCCCTCTTTATATTTTTCATGACCCACATGTCCAATTCTATGTCTCTATGACCTGTCTGTCGATGTTCATCAGAGTTGTCTGTCCATTTCTAAGTTTATATGGCCTGTTTGACCATCTCTATGTCTCTATGATTTTCATGTCTGTCTCTTTGTCTCTGTAAGTAGTCTGTCCATGTATATGTCTCATGTCTCTCCTCTCTGTATTTCTATGACCTGTCTGTCTCTGTGTTTCTGATCTGTCTGACAATCTCTATGTTTCTAAGACCTATCAGTCCATCTCTATGTATGCGTGATCTGTCAGTCCCTCTTTGTGTCTCTATGATCTGTCTGCCCGTCTCTATGTCGTTATGATCTGTCTATCTACCTCTTGTCTCTAAGACATATCTGCCAAATTCTGCCTCTCTATTACGTTTGTCCATCTCTATGACTGTACGTTCATCTCTGTGTCTCTGTGAACTGTTGTGCATCTCTGTGTCTTTACGAACTGTTGTGATCTCTGTGTCTCTATGAACTGTTGTGCATCTCTGTATCTCTATGACCTGTCTATCTATCTCGGTCTCTCTATGACCTGTCCTGCCATTTTCATGTCTCTGTAACCTGTCTGTCCATCTCTATGTCCCTATGATATGTCTGTCCATTTCCATGTCTTTATGACATTTCTGTCCATATCTGACTCATGTTTCTCTGTGTCTATGACCTGTCTGTCCATTTCTCGCGTCTGTGTACATGTGTTTGCTTATGTCCGCGCGCGCGCGCGCGCGCGTGTGTGTATGTGTGTGTGTGTGTGTGTGTGTGTTGTGTGTGTGTGTGTGTGTGTGTGTGTGTGTGTGTGTGCATTTATGCAATGCCACAAAGGGAGGGCGCAAGAGTTTGACGGTGACAACATGCAGGGAAAAGGCTTTGCTCAGATGCTAACAAGACTTGCTCGTAAGGCTCTTTCTTCCAGGACCCAGATTGGCACTAGAATAAACCGGTCTGCAGACTTTGGACGAATCCGTCTTGTACCAATATTGCCGAAACCATCATCCGCAGACATAGAATGAATCTTTCTTGCGCTAAAATTGTAGAAACTATCATCTGCAGACGTAGCACGAATTTATTTGCTGTGCCAATACTGCAGATACCATCATCTGCAGACGTAGAACGAATCTTTCTTGTGCTAAAATTGCAGATACCATCATCTGCAGACGTAAAACAAATCTTTCTTGTTGTGCTAAAATTGCAGACGTAGGACGATCTTTCTCGTTGTGGGAATTTAACTTGTGCCAATATTACCATTACCCTCATCTGCATATGTGGCTAATCAACATGAATGTCTTCTTGTGAACGCTACATTTTCAACCCTGTATATATATATAGATATCTATATATAGATAGATAGATAGATAGATAGATAGATAGATAGATATAGATATGTGTGTGTGTGTGTGTGTGGTTTTGGTCACACGCTACGAAAACCTCCCATCAACATCACAAGACAGGCACTCGAATGGGAACCCACAGGGGAAAAGAAATGTTGGACGACCTGGACAGACTTGGCACATGAACTCCGACATGAAGACCTCCGGAATCTCATGGGCCCAGGTGATGAGGTCAGTCAGCCCAGAACCAAGTCCACTGGAAGAGCGTTGCCTCAGCCCTGTGTTCCCCTGGGAAGTCAAAGGATGAAGTCACTGAAGTCATCGCAAGGCTACTGAGCAAAACTTTGAATGAACACAGACGTGAGCCCGAAGACAATGATGCTGAATACCGACTCAGATATACCTTTGCTGTTTTCGGTGCTGTAACATCCCGCGCGCTCAGTTGTAGTTACACCGCTATGACAGGAGAACTTGAAGGGTCACGCTGTCCCTGTCACACACTTCTTCTCCCATTCTGCTCCTGCTTCTTCTTCTTCTTCTTCTTTTTCTTCTTCTTCTTCTTCTTCTTCTCCCATGCCCAGTGAGAGGACCCAGTGTCTAGATGCTCGTTGTGACTCCATCGTGTACACCCAGGTGTGACACGTCACATGAGAGCGGTAGTCCATTACGGCTTCCAGTTATTCACCAATGTGTTTCGTGTCACGCTGCATCGACAGTCCATCGTGGCTTCCTGCTGTGCACCCAGGTGTGTCATGTGTCGCATTACATCAGCAGTCCATTGTGGCTCCCTCCTATACACCCGGGTGTGTCATGTGTCACATAACACCAGCAGTCCGATGTGGCTCCCTCCTATACACCCGGGTGTG
>JADBJO010005530.1:0-27680 GCA_016801955.1 Conus betulinus
CTATACATCACGAGCGGCTGGTTTTTATCGGTTATACAGATCGGTTAAAAAGACAAATGGTTCTCAGTCCCGTAGCCAAGTGGCCGAATGGACAATAAAGCGTCAGTATTTCACCGTGCTCGGGGCACGGATTGATAGAGGTTTCAGCCCATCCTTTACGTTCCACCGTTTTCAATTTTCCCTGAACAGAATCAAGAACGTGTTTACTTCTAAGTGAGCAGAAAGGGTTTAAACCAATGATAAAGATTCAACCCTACGTGGGGTTGGAACACAAGACTGCAAGCTAATCCTCTGACGATTCGATCATGGCGCCCTGTAAACTGACCTGTGAACTATTGAACAGCCGGACAATGTTGATATAGATAACAAAAAGCAATCTATTGCATGATCAGGTGGAAATTGGCCAGTCTACCGGTTTTTCTTTTTTCTAGAACCAGCGCGTGTGTCACGCTTGCATGTATGACCAGTTAAATGTACACCCTAAATGTCACGCAGACACGAAGGGGGAGGTCGGGGGTGGGGGGGGGGAAGAGTAAGGTAGAGAAACGCGCACGCACTCACGCCTACACTCAATATGTATTATATATATATATATATATAAATATATTTAAAACAACATCAGGCGTTTTTAACAATATTCATTATATTATATATATATATATATCTATATATATATATATATATATATATATAATTTTAATTATAAGCAAAGCTTGCTCTTATGTCTTTGCAGAAACAGAGGGAGGTAAGCATTCATTCTGCAGTGGTAGATAATTCTGCCTAACAAACGGTATGTGTTTGTGTGGGTGAACGGAAAACAATAAATGCTTCTCAAAATCAGCCTTTAGCAAACTTGTAGTCTCTAAAAGGGAGACAATCTCTAATGGGGAGTAAACTCACTAATATATAATTTCTGATCAGATATTGGTATTTCGAAACCTGATTGTTTTTTAATCAGTGACCGCGGACAGTAATAGCCTGACTCCTCTGCCATTTCGATTTTAAGAAGAATGCTATCCCAGAAAAAGGCTGGTGTGCAATACCGTAGTATGTTTGTTGAGTTTTCAAAAAAACCAATCAAAGGTTGCCACCTAAGAAGCAAAAGAAAATCATGAAAGAGCAAAAACAAGCTACATTTTCTTGTGAAAAGTAGAAAATAAAAAAGATAACCTCTTAGACACCAGTGCTGAGGGCCAGTTCTTGGACTAAATCCACAAGGTACCAAATTGCAATAAACTAATAAATTCCAAGGATACGTAACCGAGCACCATTACAGCAACTTACAGAGCAGCTTGGTGTTGCAATGACTGCGAGAAATATTCAATATAACAAAGCTTGCTCTTATGTCTTAGATTGAAGAAATAGGGGGAGAGAGAGAGAGTATACTCAGACTGTTCCATATCTTTTGAACTCCCTTGCATCCTTAAATGGATCCTCAAGCATAGGCTCCAAAGATTGTCCCTTACATTTTATACTGTTTGCGTAATGTTTTTTAGTTTTCAACAACTTTTTTCCTCTCCACATTTTCGTTTTGTTTTACTCTACTACCTCTCGCTGTCTGCTTTGGGGGGGTGCTGTTGGATTCTATTCGAACCCCTGGCGGTCGGAACACCACAGAATTAGGACTGTGGTGTGTCTGTATCTGACGCCAAGAGCACAGACACAATCAGCCGTGTCTTCTTGATGAGTCCGATCCAGTGGACGAAAAGCCTCGGAGCAGGCGATACATACAGATCTGCCTTCCAGAGGGATTGCGATAGTTTCCTCATGCAGCTAGTGAAGGGTTTTCATATTTATGATATATATATTTCCCATTTACTTCATCTTTCATTTTTTTTCCTCTCATTTTGAAATCTAATGATGGAAGAATTGTTAACCTGCACTTGTTTCCCCCCACTACTTAATTGTTCAGCATTATATTGTTTGGTCAATCAGTGGGTGATTGCATCTCTTACGAGATCCAAGGAAAGGTTGTTCTGCTGCACAATTCTTAGCCGCTGACAATGCTTGGGTTATTGAACAGCAGAGCTGACCACTCAGACTGTTCCATATCTTTTGATCTCCCTTGCATCCTTAAAGGATCCTCAAGCATAGGCTCAAAGATTGTCCCTTACATTTTATACTGTTTGCGTAATGTTTTTAGTTTTCAACAACTTTTTCCTTATAGATCTGTCTTCGAGAGGGATTGCGATAGTTTCCTCATGCAGCTAGTGAAGGGTTTTTCATATTTATGATATACATTTTCCCATTTACTTCATCTTCAATTTTTTTTTTTCTCTCAATTTCAAATCTTTACCAAGTCATTACTATAATGATGGAAGAATTGTTAACCTGCACTTGTTTTCCCCCACTACTTAATGTTCAGCATTATATATATATATATATATATATAAGAGAGAGAGGGGTGGGGGGCGAGGCACTTTAGGAAGACTGCATTCTCCTTGCTCTCTCTCTCTTTCCCCCCCCCCCCCCCCCCCCCCCTTCGTTTTTTCCCATTGTCTATTTCTTACTTTTTCATTTTCTTCCCTCTTTTCCATTCCATTGCACTTAACAACAGGACGCAAAGTTCTCGAAGGCTGACATGTCACGGAATGCAACCAGGCCGTGGCGAAGTGGTTAGCGTCGCGGACTCCCGGCTGGGAGGTCGTGGGTTCGAATCCCATCAGAAGTCATGTGGGTTTTTTCTCGGGCCTGGTTGACGCCGGGATATATTATGAAAGGAAGCGTAGAGTACAGCCCTGTCATGTAGTCTCAGACCGAAATGGAAATCCGTAGCATCATCTTAATCATCATCCTCATTCTCATCGATCAGCATTAAAAAAAAAAAAATCTCAAATTCTGTGGCCCTTCATGCCCTGCTCTCATGGTGACCTCAGTTTCGATGTCCTCTCCACGTCTGTGGCCTTGGTTTGGTTCCGTCGGGGTCACCGGTATCGGCGAGTCCATGGGGGCTGTCGTTGGACGGACGTGGTGGCGCCCTCCGGAGGGAGAGCTCACTCACGCCGGCTCCGCGACTAAGCAATTATTGTCGTCAGTAGGGGGCTAGTAGGTGGTGTCCTGCGTATGTAGATCAGAACAGGCGCCACTGAACACCACCGAAGTGACTCGGCAGCAGTGCAGTGTCTCCTCCGGTGGGTTGCCTCTTGACGACTTGACATTGACATGACTGCCCCTGTGGATTGCCGGTGCCGGGGGCTGCGGCGGGGCCGACCGGGCTGTGGCTGTGGCTGCCGAGTCACTTCGGTGGGTGTTCAGTGGCGCCTGTTCTGATCTAACATACGCAGGACACCACCTACTAAGCCCCCTACTGATGACAATAATTGTTTAGTCGCGGAGCCGGTTTGAGTGAGCTCTCCCCCCCCGGAGGGCGCCACCACGTCCGTCCAACGACAGCCCCCATGGACCCGCCGATACCGGTGACCCCGACGGAACCAAACCAAGGCCACAGACGTGGAAGACGACATCGAAATTGAGGTCACCATGAGGAGCAGGGCATGAAGGGCCACACAGACTTTGAGACTTTTTCGTCGGTCTGAGACTACATGATAGGGCTGTATCTACGCTCCTTTCATAATATATCCCGCGTCAACCAGGCCCGACAGATACAGGCACCTGCAGTGTTGGTCAGGAAATTTGAGCAACACTGTCAGAAACGCATCCATTAAGTGGATGTGAAACTCGACTGTGTGGTCCCAGTCTTCCCAACTGCGTCCGCAGCAAACTCAACTCTGGGTAGGAGCCGGTTGGGGGCAGAAACCCACATGACTCTGATGGGATTCGAACCCACGACTCCCAGCCGGGAGTCCGCGACGCTAACCACTTCACCACGGCGGCTGGTTGCTCATTCATGTTTTTATTCATTATGACTGAACAAGGTGACAGCCCTGATATGGCCCTTTGCGGTCGGCTGGGCTGCAAGCTATATTACCTTACCTCACTATACGATTGTGACAATCTTATTTTACAGAACAGCTTATCACCCAGTAGAAAGGATTTCAATATTCTGTATGTCATAGTGCTGAAAATATACTGAAAACAATGGGGCATATGAAAGAAAAAAACGGCAGTTATTTAGTAATGCTTTTTTCCCCATGAAAGTTTATGTTCTTATGTATTGCGAATCGTTACTGAAAGACTTCTTTTAAAAGTTGACGCAAACAGTGCCATATACAAATTTCTGTTTCATATCTGGAAGGTTCGCCTCATCATGGATAGAGCCTGGTACAGTTTAATATTCACAAACTCTGTAAATCCAGGGAAAATTGCATGTGCGCGCGCGCGCGCACGCATGCACGCACGCACGCACGCACGCACGCACGCACGCACGCACGCACGCACGCACGCACACACACACACACACACACACACACATACACACACACACACACACCTCGAGAGCTTGGTCACACACAGCTTCACTTTTTTTTTACACACATGAGCCAAAAACATGTGGTTGAAAAACAATTATTTCACTTTATGTGTAATCATATTCCTGTCACCGGTTGCTTTTGTATCAATGGTTGCTTATGTGTAAAGAAACGGAGCAAAATAAAACCAAGAAAGCAGACTTGTGTCGTGACGACAAAGTTGCACAATGCCAGGCCTGCAGCTATATGATCATGGGGTGTCTGGAACAGCTCATTGACGTACCAGTTGAAAATAGACCGACGGCAGCAGAGACGAACACACCTACTGAAGTGTGGTGATCCGACCGTTACACTTTTTGACCGGCAGGTGTGTCCGCCTTTTCCTCTTGTTATCTTCCCCCTCCCCCCTTCCCCCCCCCCCCGCCCCCCACCCCCCCTCCCCTCCACCGTCCCTCTCCCGCCCCTTGCTCTCCTCTTGGAAGAAAAAGACTGGTGGGTGAAAGGATTGAGAGAGAGACACAGAGAGAGAGAGAAAGAGAGAGAGAGAGAAAGAGAGACAGAGAGAGAGAGACAGAGAGAGAGAAATAGAGACAGAGAGAGAGAGAAAGAGAGACACAGAGAGAGAGAGAGAAGAGAGAGACAGAGAGAGAGAGAAAGAGAGAGAGAGAGAAAGAGAGAGAGAGAGAAGAGAGAGAGAAAGAGAGAGAGAGACAGACAGAGAGACAGACAACAGAAAGAGAGAGAGAGAGAGAGAGAGAGAGAGAGAGAGAGAGAGAGAGAAAGAGAGAGAGAGAGAGAGAGAGAAGAGAGAGAGACAGACAAACAGAGAGACAGACATAAGAGAGATATAGAGAAGAGAGAGAGACGAGAGACTACAGAGAGAGAGAGATAGAGATAGAGAGAGAGAGAGAGAGAGTTTATTCAAGTAAGATCATGGGCCCAGTTTGAAAGGGAACATACAATGACATATGTTACAGAGTAAACAATCAGTTTTTAGTATAGACAAACACCAGCAAGTCAACCAACAGTGATGATTCTATAACCTGAAATATTTATCCTCACACAACCCTAGATTCTTAAGTCTTCATACCGATTAGAATCGAGTGGTAATCATAGTCTAAACATGGATGATCGTCAATACTATTTCTGCAGTATAAATTTTTGCAATTATTTGAGAGAGAGAGAGAGAGAGAGAGAGAGAGAGAGAGAGAGAGAGAGAGAGAGAGAGGGAGGGAGGGAGGGAGGGAGGGAGAGAGGGAGAGAGAGAGATTGGTAAACGCATGCGCTTGCACCGTGTTGCACACAAAATCACACTAATCCTCAAGCAGCAACAGAATAGATGCCGATGACAACAGCAAAATTATCATCATCATCATCATCGTCATTATCATATCATCATCATCATCATCATCATTCATTCCATTCATTATCATTATCATTATTGTATCAACAGCAGCAGGAGCAGGAGCAGCAGCATGACTATACATGATAAGACGAGAATAAGGAAATATTTCATCCGTTTCAAAGAAATATCACTATCATTGATACTACTACTACTACTACTACTACTACTACTACTACTACTACTGCACACACACACACACACACACACACACACACACACATACCACACACACACACACACACTTCGAGAGTTTGGTCACACAGCTTCACTTTGTTTACACACATGAGCCAAAAACATGTGGTTGAAACACAATTTATTTCACTACATTTTGTAATCACATTCCTGTCAACGGTTGCTTTTGTAAAGAAACGGAGCAAAATAAAACCAAGCGAGCAGAGAACGAACACACCTGTTAAAGTATGGTAATCCGACCGTTACACTTTTTGACCGGCATTTACGTCCCTCTTTTCCTCCTCTGTTACCACCCCGTCCCCCTCCCCTCCCACGCATTGCTCTCCTTCTGGAAGAAGAAGGCTGGTGCGTGAAAGGATTTAAAGATAGGGTCACTTGTATGCACTTTGTTGGAGAGAGAGAGAGAGAGAGAGAGAGAGAGAGAGAGAGAGAGAGAGAGAGAGAGAGAGAGAGAGAATCAGAGTTTTTCAGTAAGATCATGGCCCCAGTCGACAGGGAACATAGAACGATATATATGTAACAGAGTAAAAAACAATCAGTTTTTTAGTATAGACACCAGCAAGTCAAACAACAGTAATTCTATAACCTTGAAATATTTATCCTCACACAAATCTAGATTCTTAAGTCTTCAAATCGATTAGAATCGGGTGGTAATCATAGTCTAAACATGGATGATCGTCATTACTATTTCTGCGGTATAAATCCTTTGCGATTATTTGAGAGAGAGAGAGAGAGAGAGAGAGAGAGAGAGAGAGAGAGAGAGAGAGAGAGAGAGAGAGAGAGAGAGAGAGAGAGAGAGAGATTCGTAAACGCATGCGCATGTACGTGTAGCACACAAAATCACACATTCTAAACCTCAAGCAACAATATAATAGATGCCGACGACAAGAGCAAAGTCATTATCATCATTATCGTCTTTATCATCATCATCATTATCTTCATCATCATCATCATCATCAGCAGCAGCAGCAGCAGCAGCAGCATGACTATAAATGATGAGACAGGAATAAGGAAAGCTTAAGTCCATTTTCAGGAAATATTACCACTACTACTACTACTAAAAAGATTAATGGTAGTTGTAGTAATGAACGTAGTAGTAGTAGTAGTAGTAGTAGTAGTAGTAGTAGTAGTAGTAGTAGTAGTAGTAGTAGTAGTAGTAGTAGTAGTAGCAGCAGCAGCAGCAGTAGCAGCAGCAGTAATAGTAGCAGTAGTGGTACCAGTAGCAGTAGTAGATCGAGTAGTGTTGATGACAGTGATGATGGTAACGATAATGATGATGACAATGACGACTAGAAACACCACAATCGGAGAAATGAATAATAATAATAATAACTATAATAATTCCGGGCGAGTGAGGACAGCTTTTATTTTTATCACACACAGGTCAGTGGCAGTCGCGCGCGTGTGGCAAGCTCGCAGTCCGCATGAGCCATAACCTATGACCCTTTTGCTTTCTGTTTCGGAACGTCGAACGAAATCACCGTTCACACTGGTCTATAAATATAGCTGCCCCCAGTCAGCGAATGTGTGGAACAGGAGAGTGGTAATGTCAGGACGAGAGATTGTTACAGACTTCTGAACAGGTCAGGTAATAATAGTACATGAAGCCTACACGTCGCCAGATACTTAAAGCCTTTGCTTACTAACTCAGCTATCCACGCGGTTGGCTCGGATGAGGAATTTGCACAGGCCCTCGATGCCAGGCGCGCATGAAACTCAACCTGCCACAAGCAAACGAAACTGAAGATTTGGAGAAACTGGATGCAAAAATCGTCCAAAGACTCGATGCACTGATAGGGAAAAGCACCTTGGAACACAAACTAACCACATATGGGGACGTTGTGTATGCCACATGTAGAGACGCCTATGGAGCAAAACTACCCATAGAGAAAACACCTCCAAAGAAATCCAGACGCCAAGAAGAGATGGACAAGATCAGGGTCCAAAAGAAAAACTCAAGAAGCAAATGAAGACCGCTCTGCCAGCTGAAAAACAAGGCTTGGAAAAACTCTGGAAAGACCTGCAAGCAAAACACAGCGCCCTCAGCAAAGCGGAATCTGTGAGGAAGAGGACGAGCAAAAAGAAGAAGACACAAGAGCGCTTCTGTAGAGACCCCTTCCAGTTTGCCAGAACACTGTTTGAGCAGCCAAAAAATCTGGGATCCTAAGTGTGGACAAAGGAGTTCTTGAGCAGCATCTGAGGAAAACATATTCTGACTCACAGAGCAAGGCACCACTCGACATTCAACTCTGGTGTGGCCAACCAATCCCGAGGAACATTTCAATGACAAGCTTCCAGCCTTGGCAGAAATCAAGAAGGTAGTGGGACAAAGCCAGAGCCAAATCATAACCAGGGCCAAACGGAATACCTTACCAACTGTACAAGAAATGTCCCAAGGTGCTGGAGCGGCTCCACAGGCTGCTGCGATCAGCTTGGAGAAACCAGAAGATCAGCGGCCAGTGGATGATGGCAGATGGTGTGTACATCCCCAAAGAGCAAAACTCAAGTTACATCACCCAGTTCAGGCCAATATCACTACTGAACGTCGAAGGGACAATCTTCTCTCTCTGTCATGGCAGCAAGGCTGACTAAGTACCTCATGGAAAACAAGTACTTGGATGTGTCAGTCCAGAAAGGTGGCATTCCAGGGCGTGGCTGGCTGTGTAGAACACGCCACAATGATCTGGGACGCAATCCAAAGAGCAAAAACAGAAAAGAGAGACCTGGACGTAGTGTGGCTTGATCAGGCAAACGCATATGGATCTGTACCCCATGAGATGATACAGTTGGCTTTTGAGATGTACCATGTGCCAAAGAACATCCCGCGACAAGAAGTACTTCAATAGCTTCCCAATGCGGTTCTCTACCAAGGAGTACACAACAGATTGGATCAACTTGGAAGTGGGCATTGCAATGGGCTGTGCAATTTCCCCCAATACTGTTCGTGCTGGCAATGGAAGTCATCTTGAAAGCAGCAACAAGCAACGCAAGACAAACAGACCTTGGCAATGGATACAAGATGCCCCCTCTCAAGGCCTTCATGGATGACACTACAGGGATTTCATCCAGAGAAGACGAGACGCGTCATGTGCTGGAGAGGCTGGACGACATAGCTGCCTCATCCACAATGAAGTTCAAGCCAAAGAAATCACGGAGTCTCTCTCACTGGAAAGAAAGGAAAAGTGGTCGAATCTGTGGTCTTCAGTGTTGCCAACCAGGCCATTCCAACAGTCACAGAAGAGCCAGTCAAGAGCTTGGAAGATGATATGATGATACGTTGAAAGACACACAAAGAGCAAAAGAAACCAAACAGATGTCGGAAGAAGGCTTGGAGACCATTGACCAGTGTGGGCTCCCTGGCAAATACAAGGTCTGCAGGTGTCTGCAGTTCATGCTGATACCAAAGCTGCTATGCCTCTGATGATATACGACATCTGCACCAGCATAGTGGAGGCAATGGAATCGAAAATCAACAAGTTCACAAGGAATAACTTTGTGTCCCCCCCCTGTCTAACTGACATAGCGCTGTACTGTCGCCAAGCAAAGCTGAAACTACCACTGAAATCCATCCTGAGGGAATACAAAGCAGGGAAGATCGGACTTCAAAGCATGCTGGAGGACTCAGGAGACAAGGTGGTAGAAAGTAATCAAACCCCAGCTAAGACAGGCAGAAAATGGAAAGTTAAAGAGGCGATGGATTCTGCTAAAAAGAAAGTCTCAAGATCAGAGAAATAAACAGGACACACACAGACAAACAGACAAGGACTGGGGGTGACCAAAACAGAATGGTGGTCAAAGGCCAAGGAAAAGCCAAAAGAGACATGATGATTCAGGAGATGAGAAAAGAAGAAGACCAAAAAAAGACTCCAAAAAGCAGTCCAGCAGAGCCAGCAAGGGCAATGGACAACGTGGGAGAATGCACTCCAAGAAGTCTCACTTGGAATGACATTTGGCACATGGCCCCTCTCAGGATCAGCTTCATTCTCAGATCTGCATATGACCCTCTGCCTTCAAATGCAAACCTGGTGAAGTGGGGGAAAAAACAGACGATCCTGCATGCCCCCTGCCATGAAAAACAAACAGTGGAGCATGTCCTAAGTTCATGTAAAGTAGCCCTGGCTCAAGGAAGGTACACATGGAGGCACAACCAAGTGCTCAAAGAGATTGTACAAGTAGTCTGGGCTAGTACCAACACCACAAAAGGGAAAAATCAGGACTCCAAAAGCACCCGCAACATTCTTCACGGCAGGAGGCAGCGAATCATGGCCAAGAACAACAGTGCCACTCGGAACATGCAGGCAGAGTCTGCTGGACGGGGCAGATGACTGGGAGTGCACTGCAGACCTCCCAGAATGGAAGAGTCACCCAGAGATCATCAGCAAGAGTGGCATGAGACCAGACATAGTAGTCCACTCTCAGTCAACCAAGCAGCTGATCATGATCGAGCTCACGGTGCCATATGAGAACAGAATGGAGGCAGCTCAAATCTACAAGACTGAAAAGTATGCTGATCTGGCAAACAGCCTGAGGAGAGAAGGCTATCAGGTCAAAGTCTTCACTGCAGAAATTGGAGCTAGGGGGTTTGTAGGAACGTCTGCATACAGCCTCATGAAACAGCTCTCAGTTGCAGGGGAAAAAACCAGAGCCCTGAAAGCAATAGCAGAAGCGGCAGAGAGGTCTTCAAGCTGGATTTGGCCAAGGAGGAACAAAAGTGAACTTTCATAAGGCTTAACTTTCCTACAAATATCAGGTGTCCCGGTGGCTCAGTGGTTAGTGTGCGAGTCATTAAGTAGAAAATGAGCATGTCCAGAGGGTCATGGGTTCGAATCCCAGCCATGGCTCGTCCCAAGATCGGAAAAAAAAGGGGTAGCAGAGGGGACATCCAGAGTCATGAACCGGGTGTGGCCCAACCCCCCCTAGAGTGTCAGGAGATAAGGGCCGAAACACTTGCTTGAAGGGGTCTTCTCTTCTGAGGACTCTCTGCTGCCACGCTCTCCACGAGTTTCTTTCTACTCACGTCTTGGGTTAGCTATTAACAGAAATCAGTGATGTCAGCCAGCTGTTCGTACATTCACTGGTTCATTATTAAGCGGCCTATCCGTGGGTTATAAAAGTTGAATGAAGTTTGTAAGTGAAACTGATTCAGCGTGCGTGTTAGCTAGTAAGTTCGTTATCAAGACTAAATACTAAAAAGAAAAGAAAAAAGGGGGAAAAAAGAAAGGTTCAAAGTAACCCTGATTTTTAGACAAACAGACAAGTCCATTTTCGACAGGTATGTCTTGTACAGGCGTTACAAACAACAGGCTTAGATCAGGCACAAAATGTGAGAGTGTGTTTTGCGCTTATAATTTACTTGTCTGTTTCCTATTTTGTATTGAAGAATGAACTTTTTTCTTCTTTGTGTTTGTTGTTGTTGTTAACATTTTGGTTTGCTTTCCGTAACGCTGCACTGTATACGTGTCAGTGTTTATCAGTCATCTGAAGTTCGCTATGGAATAGTAAGCAAGCACGCCAGACAGTAGTTTTGTTACTGTCAGTCAGTAAGCTTAAGACGGTTATGAAAGGATCTCTTAATTATGATTGTTGTTGTTAGTGTTTATACTGCTGTTATTATTGTTGTGCTGAATTGTGCATTGTTTCTCCTGGGTGTTTCTTGCCTGCATGCACGCTCAGCGAATGGAGACGGCAGGCAGAAGCCTTTGTGTGGAGTTGTGTGCCTGACTATGACGGAGCCAAAGGGACCTGGCTTGTCTTTCACTTTCACCTAGCTTGGTACCCGGTTCTGCAGGTGGTTAATCACTGGGAAAGGAAGGAGGCAGCGTGAGGGCGGGGGTGAGGAGAGAAGGGAAGTGGGGTACGGTAGTGGAGGCAGGAAGGAGGGGAGGTGTGGTGGAGAAGAGAAGAGGGCGTGGTGCCTGTCCTTCTGTTAGGCCTCATGTCTGTGGACAGTTTGGAAGGGAGTTGTTTTGAGGTCATCTTGTATTCGTGATGTTTATTTTGTTTTCCCCTCCCTTTTCTGAGTCATGTCTTATTGACCAATGTTTGTTCAGTAAAAAGAAGTCATCGTTATCATACTCGCATACTTAAAAGATCTGGGTTATGTGTATGCAGCTTGAGTGATGTGGTTTAGTGCAAGGTCATTTTTGTTGTTTTAGAGAACTGCCCCCTGTTGTGTCTATTTGAACTGTTGCACCTGGTCTAGATGATAAAGTGATTTTGACTTTGACTTTGATGACTTTGATTTTGAATTGAAAAGCGCCTATAATCCAGGTCCACGCGACGGGCTGCCTATCTAGGAGGTAGGGCCGACTTCGGAGCTGATTTCCTGCACTACTGATTTGTTTTTCCGCGTCTTTCAGTGGAATCTCCATCACTCAAGCCTTTCACTCATTCCTTCCATTTCTGAGGACGATGCGTGCTATGTTGCATTCGTGTCATCCATTACCAACTACCAAACTGGGCTTTCTCTTCCGGAAGTTGGTGACGGGATTTTTTTTTTTTTTCATTTGAGCTTTTTGTAGTTGATTGGAAGGACTCTTTGGGAAATGGAATCAGAACCAATGTTGACTTCGAAGGAAATATCGGTATGGAAACAAACCCGGCAGAGAAGCGAACACACAACCCCAAGGTCACGAATCCGGCGTTCTACCAAACGCGAGCTATTCCAACTTCAGAGACAGCCACGACATACCTCGAGGGCTGGGCGGTGCGATGCATGTGTGTTAGTGAAGCTTTTCCTTAGACAGATGTCGCATACCAGTTTGAGCAAACAGAGAAAGTAATGTTTGGGAGCTAACTGCTACTATGGAAGCGGACTACAATCACGTGTCACTGATTATTTTGACATTAACACGGATCAAAGAGATCCTGAAATTCAGCATGCTAAAGAAGGAAATTACCTTTTCTGTTTTGTTTATATGCAGGTGGTACCCCCCCCCCCCCCCTAATCACCAGCTTGTGATGAAGAGGAAGGCTCATCGAGAGGGGTTGGGGGAAGGGATGGTAGAACAAGTGGGAGATGGGAGTGGGGCCAGGGTGTCTTGTTAATTGGGAAAATCCGAAAAAATTAATGTAAATCGTTTCCCTGTTTGAAACTTTAGATGACTTCTTTTGTTCATATTCGTCAGAATGAAACTGCAAGTTCCGAGCTAGTTTAATGCAGAGGACAGTACTGCGTTATTTCTAGGTGCTGTCGCTTTAAGCAGGGCTTAATACCCAAGGCCAAGAACCATTGAAAACAAGAAAAAGAACTATGCAAAATTTTCCAAAACCATAACTTAAAAATCACCATCGAAGCAAACAAAAAGGTAGTGAACTACTTAGACATAACACTTGACCTCAACAACCACATATATAAACCATACAAGAAACCTAATGACACACCCATTTATGTAAACATCAATAGCAACCACCCACCATCTATACTAAAAACCATACCCAATGGCATAAACAAGAGATTATCTAATCTGTCACATAATGAAAGAGTATTCAACAATGCAGCAGCAGAATACCAAGAGGCATTGCAAAAAAGTGGTTACAGCTACAAACTACAATACACAACCCAGATAACAACATGAACAAAAAAAAAAAAAAAGCAGGAAAGGAAAATCACATGGTACAACCCTCCATATGATGGACGAGTAAAAACAAACGTAGGAAAAGAATTTTTCAAAATTTTTGACAGCATCCTTCCCAAAAGAACACAAATTGTCCAAATATTCAACAAGAACACCATCAAACTATCATATTCATGCATGCCTAACCTTAAAAATATAATTGATTCATCCAACAAAATGAAAAGCAACACAGCAAAGAAGGGTGAAGAAGGAAATCCTGCAATTGTGCTAAAAAAGAACAGTGTCCCTTAAGCAACAAATGCCTCTATAAACACATTGTATACCAAGCCACTGTGACATCAGAAAATGAAAAAGAAACATACATAGGGATCACTGAAAATCACTTCAAAACCAGATACGCAAACCATAAACAGTCATTCAACAAAGAAAAATACAAAAACCAAACAGAACTGAGCAAATATATTTGGAGACTTAAAGACAAAAAAATAAACTATAACATATCCTGGAAAATCATAAAAAGGGCATCACCATACAACAACATTTCAAAAAGATGCAACCTATGTTCAACAGAAAAATGGTTAATACTATGCAAACCATACTTAGCAACCCTAAATACTAAAGTAGAAATAGTAAACAACTGCAGGCACAAATGGAAATCGTTGTTAGCAAACGCACCCTGAACTGTAAACAACCCCAAAAAAACGAACAAGACGTGCAGCAAATCCGCACGTGCAAACAGTGACATCAGGCCATGTAACACCGGCAGTAGGCGCCCCAAAAAACCATCCTGACGAGAGCGCTGGCTCGAAACAGATCTGTTGGTTTTTAAAACTTCCTTTATCATCATCCTACTTTTAAATATAAATATATATATATATATATATATATATATATATATATATATATATATATATATATATATATATATATATATATATATATATATATATAATTTTAACTATACGGTTACAGGGTCAGTTTCATGAAAAAGAAAGCAAGATTTTGTGGAACGGATCCTGGATCCGCTGGTTGATCCGGATCTACGCCATAGATCTACACTAGGATTTAATGGTTCCCTTCCCTTAACCACAAAACAATCTTCGCATCAAGTTCATTAGAAAGAGACCCGGTAGTGTTTCATGCAGAGTTACATTGATTGATTGATTGATTTGTTTATTTATTCATGTATTTATTTATTCATTTACTTACTTAACTCAGTTACTTCTGTCTTTGTTATGGTCATCATAGTCGTCTCCCCTGTTTTCACATACAAACGAACCCGACAAGGCAGCTCAGTACAGAACATGCGGCCAGAGACAGCGAGCCGAAGCAGCTAAGGTGGTCAGTTGAAGACCGAAGCAGCAGAGGTGGTCAGTGGAAGACCGAAGCAGCAGAGGTGGTCAGTGGAAGACCAGAGCAGCAGAGGTGGTCAGTGGAAGACAGGAGCAGCAGAGGCGGTCAGTGGAAGACCGAAGCAGCAGAGGTGGTCAGTGGAAGACCGGAGGAGCAGAGGTGGTCAGTGGAAGACAGGAGAGCAGCAGAGGCGGTCAGTGGAAGACCGAAGCAGCAGAGGTGGTCAGTGGAAGACCAGAGCAGCAGAGGTGGTCAGTGGAAGACAGGAGCAGCAGAGGCGGTCAGTGGAAGACCGAAGCAGCAGAGGTGGTCAGTGGAAGACCGGAGGAGCAGAGGTGGTCAGTGGAAGACCGAAGCAGCAGAGGTGGTCAGTGGAAGACAGGAGCAGTAAGGTGGTCGGTGGAAGACAGGAGCAGCAGAGGTGGTCAGTGGAAGATCTGCTTGACTAGGCCAGGCCATTGCGGCGCCAGCAGCGACGACGACGAAGGGGAGAGGAGTGATGATGGGGAGAGGAGAGCGGAGAAGATGGAGGAGCTGGATGACAGTGGTGCTGGGGATGATGGCGGTGGCCCCGGGGTGCGCGGATTCTGAAGCTCCCCACATCGTCTTTATAGTCGCCGACGATCTTGGTTCGAATCTCTCTTCTTTTCTTCTCTTTTCTGTTCTGTTCTGTTCTGTTCTGTTCTGTTCTGTTCTTTCTTTCTTTCTTTCTTTCTTTCTTTCTGTCTGTCTTTCTTTTTTTCCTCCCCACCCCCACCCTCCACCCTTTACTAATTGTTCATGTTTGTCTGTCTGCCTGTTTGTCAGTCCGCTCATCTTTCTCTTTCTCTCTGTCTGTGTTTGTCTGTTTGCTTGTCTGTCTCTGTCTCTGTCTGTCTGTCTGCCTCTCTCTCTCTTTCCGTATCTTTGTCTGTGTCTCTTTGTCTGTGTCTGTCTGTCTGTCCATCTGCCTGTCTCTGCCTCTATCTGCCTCTGTCTCTGTCTGTCTGTTTGTCTCTGTCATATCTTCTTCTTCTTCTTCTTCTTCTTCTTCTTCTCCCCTCTGTTTCATCTAGAGATGGCGCATGCATATCTCTCTCTCTCTCTCTCTCTCTCTCTCTCTCTCTCTCTCTCTCTCTCTCTCTCTCTCTCTGTGTGTGTGTGTGTGTGTGTGTGTGTGTGTGTGTGTGTGTGTGTGTGTGTAAGGAATGTAATCATAACCCTCCACCTCATCCTATTCATCAGAACTTTAAACTAGAATTGTAACGGTAACAATCACAACTGCTAAAGATAAATATTAAGTGAACAGCCTAATAAACATTTGGAAACAGATTCAAGAGTAGCAAAATTGTTTAATATACTAGATAGTGATAAAGGAGTCGATCCATCAACAAAACCCTCAATACCTGATTTATCAAAAAGCTCTTTTGTTTTGGGACAATGAATCAGTAAATGATTGACACTTATAGAATCTCCACACATACATTTAATATCTTTGCAATATTTTGTTTTAAAACGAGTTTAAACGAAGCCTATGGATCAGACTTTCATCAATCTCCCTGGATGAGAAAATAAATCTTTTGTATGATGTTATCCCATTGCTTTTGTCATTACATTTGATGCAATTGTTATAATAATATATGTCCGAGTTCCTCAGTGTTTTTGTTGCATTATCACGAGATGTTTTATTTATGATAGAGAAACATTCTGCCAGATCTAAGCGAACTTTTATTGTTATTGTGCCGCTAAGGTTTTGAGCTGCCTTTTTTTTTTGCAACTTTGTCTACTTGTTCATTTGCTGATATACCAAAATGAGAAGGCACCCACAAAAAAGTAATATTAATGCCTTTTTGGGAAAGAAGGTGTACTATATGATTGATTTCAGTTATCATGTCTAATCGTACACATGAATTAGAAGACTTAATACCATTCAATGCTGCTTTTGAATCAGCACATATTACGATTTGGCTGTTATTTATGGGGAAATTCAAAATGAAATCCAATGATTTGAGTATAGCAAGTAATTCTGCGCTATATATAGACAGACTTTTACCAAGATATAAATAACTTTTCTATTTTTAAGCTAGGAATTATGAAAGCTGCTCCCGTGCTATTATCATCTAATACTGAGCCATCTGTGAATATTTTTAAGTGATGGTTGTACTTATTTTCTAAGTGAGAGTAGACAAAATTCTCAAAATGTTGGGAGAATCCTTTTTAGTTAAATCATTGTAATCAATGTCAAAGGAAGCTTTTGATTGTACCCATTTTGGAATGGGTGAAAACGTTGGTTTTCCGGCGATATCATTTTTATCTATTTTTGTATCTTTTAGAAGATCTGAGGAAAATGAATAAATAGATTTTGTGGATTGTATATATTGTGCACGTTTTCCAAAATCCTTTTCCGAATCTAAACATACCTCTTCTGAGCAAAAACTTTTTTTGTGAGAAACTTTTTAAGATGAATTTTAAAGTAGAAGCTTTTCTAATTTCAGATAGAGGTAGAACTCCCACTTCGTTGTATGTCCCTAAGTTTGACGTGTGTGTGTGGGAACCCCAAGGGCGATTTTGAAGGCTTTGCAATCAGTGCTCTGAAGTTTATTTAAAAGATATTTAGGTGCATTAAAAAAATACTTCCTGAGCATATGTAAGTCTTGAGCGTACCAGGGCTGCTGCTAAAACAGTTAAACTTTTAGTGTCTTGCCCCCAAGATTGTTTACTGACAATTTTAAGGAAATTCAAACTTTTTTTCTTGCTTTATTTAAAATATGGTCAATATGAGTATTCCATGTTAGTTTACTACTAAGGATTACACCCAAGAATTTAACGCTTTTAACGTAGTTTAAAATAGAGTGCCGTCTAGGTGAAAACTGGAAGTTTATTTGGATCATTTCCAGAATTAAAAAGCATCAAATTTCGTTTTTTCTGGTGAAAGAGATAGTCCATTTTCATGTAAAAATGTACTGATTTTATTTAGCTCGTGTTGGTATTTAATTTTAATATAGTTCAGTGATCTTAACGGAGTATTTCTTTTCATCGTTACTTTACTCCCATAGACATATATCGTCAGCAGCAAAATTGAGCTAACTCTGTATCTTTAGAAAGACCTTTGGGTAGATCAGAAATCAAATATATAAACAAAATTGGAGAAATTACCGATCCTTGGGGGGTAAGCCCATTTGTAAATGTCTTGGGTTTAGAATAGGTATTTCCTACTCTTGTTTGAATATGTCTGCGATGCAGAAAACATTGAATATATTTGTACATGTTTCCATAATACCAATATTCTTTAATTTAAGCAAAAGCCGCTTGTGCCATATACTTGTTCATAGGCTTTTCGTATATCAAAAAAAAACGTTGCAAGTACGTTTTTACGACGTGCAAACTGATGCTTTACATGCGTTGTGAGTTTGACCAAATGTTCTATTGATGATCTGCCTGTCTGAAATGCAGCTTGGTTGATTGGTATAATTGTATGTTTATTACAATGATGAACAAGTCTTTTTAAAGCAATCTTTTCCATCAATTTACATGTATTTGATGTTAATGCAATAGGTCGATGTTGTATATCTCTGAGTGGTTTCCCCTTTTTGTGAATTGGAACAATAATAGAATGCTTCCAAATTTGAGGCATGTTACCATCTATCCAACATTTTTGAAAAAAAACGAATGCAAAAACTGTATCATATTTGTGGAAGATGACTTAACATTTCATTAGAAATGCCGTCTAGGCCCACTGATTTATTTTTATTCAAATTCAATACATTCTTTGACTTCCTGCAATGTTATTGAGGTATTCAAACAATGATCTTCTACTGGCTGTGGACTATTATAAATATTTTTCTTTTTTCTTTCATTTTCACGGTGTTTTTTAGTTGTTAAGTTGTCTATGCTACTGTTTCTTGCAAATAGATCAACAAAAGCTTCAGCTTTATCAAAATTTGATGGAAACTCTGCATTGTTTAAATTGATAGGGCACTGAGGTAGGTTAACCCCCATTTTTCATTGTTTTTAAATGTGTCCAAGCTTTTTGCATATCTTTAAAATTTGACACCTCATTCTCACAAAATGAAGACCAGTATTGCCGCTTTGCTTGTGCATTTACTTTGTTTTGTGCGTTTTTTGCTCTTTTCTTCTCAAGAAGCTTTTTAAACTTTTTCCTTAGGATCTTTTTCTCTTTTCTATTCTTTTATTTTATTCTGTTTCTCTTCTTTAGCCTCTTGACAAGTCTAATTCCACAAGACATTACCTGAATGTTTCTTTGATTTTTACTGATTTTACTGTTGGAATTGATTCACTAGCAGCAGAGAGTACAGTCTTTTGAAATCGATCATACAATGTTTCTGCATCTTGACTATTAATTTGTTCTTCATCAGTATAAAATGAGCGTAACAAAAATGAAAATTTATTCCAGTTAGCAAATTTATAACAGTATTTTGGAACTTTATCGTGTGTTAATGTGTCATAAAGTTTGCCAATCACAAGAAACCGCTAGCCCTGGGGATATTAATGTTAAATCTATGGCACTAGGATTATGTTTGGGATTGTGTGTGTGTGTGTGTGTGTGTGTGTGTGTGTGTGTGTGTGTGTGTGTGTGTGCGTGCGTGCGCGCGCGCTATAATATTTTCTTTGTGTGTTATTTGCACGCTTTCATGCATGTGCGGCTGCAGTGACGCGCGAGTGCATGAGTCTGCTTCTGTCTTTATACGGGCATACGAACGCATATTTAACGTAGGAAAGGGGAGAACACAATACGTACGGTCCTCACGTCTGTGTATGTGTTAGCGTGCAAGCATGTAGTATGTACGCGTGTATGTACGTGTGTCGTGCATGGTGTAATGAATGACGTACGAAGTGTGATAGAGAAAAAACCCCGCGTCCCCTGCCCTTTCCCTTCCCCGCCCCCCACCCCCCACCCCCCCACCCCCCACCTCCCGACTTTCCTCCTGCGCGCCCGACTAGGGCCCAGTACAAAACATGTTTCGACCCTGTATAGAAATCATCAGGTGTGAGCGACACTGTATAGAAGTAATCAGGTGTGAGCGACACTGTATAGAAGTCATCAGATGTGGGAGGCGTGACAGCAGTAGTGTAGAAGTCATCAGGTGTGGGCGACACTGTATAGAAGTCATCAGGTGTGGGAGGCGTGATAGCAGTAGTATAGAAGTCATCAGGTGTGGGAGGCGTGATAGCAGTAGTATAGAAGTCATCAGATGTGGGCGACACTGTATAGAAGTCATCAGGTGCGGGCAACACTGTGTAGAAGTCATAGTGCGGGCGACACTGTGTAGAAGTCATCAGGTGTGGGAGGCATGACAGCAGTAGTATAGAAGTCATCAGGTGTGGGCAACACTGTGTAGAAGTCATCAGGTGTGGGAGGCGTGACAGCAGTAGTATAGAAGTCACCAGGTGTGGGAGTCGTGACAGCAGTAGTATAGAAGTCATCAGGTGTGAGAGACGTGACAGCAGTAGTATAGAAGTCACCAGGTGAGGGAGGCGTGACAGCAGTAGTATAGAAGTCATCAGGTGTGAGAGACGTGACAGCAGTAGTATAGAAGTCATCAGGTGTGGGAGACGTGACAGCAGTAGTATAGAAGTCACCAGGTGTGGGAGTCGTGACAGCAGTAGTATAGAAGTCATCAGGTGTGAGAGACGTGACAGCAGTAGTATAGAAGTCACCAGGTGTGGGAGTCGTGACAGCAGTAGTATAGAAGTCATCAGGTGTGAGAGACGTGACAGCAGTAGTATAGAAGTCACCAGGTGAGGGAGGCGTGACAGCAGTAGTATAGAAGTCATCAGGTGTGAGAGACGTGACAGCAGTAGTATAGAAGTCATCAGGTGTGGGAGACGTGACAGCAGTAGTATAGAAGTCACCAGGTGTGGGAGTCGTGACAGCAGTAGTATAGAAGTCATCAGGTGTGAGAGACGTGACAGCAGTAGTATAGAAGTCATCAGGTGTGGGAGGCGTGACAGCAGTAGTATAGAAGTCATCAGGTGAGAGCAACACTGTATAAAAGTCATCAGGTGTTGGAGGCGTGACAGCAGTAGTATAGAAGTCACCAGGTGTGGGAGTCGTGACAGCAGTAGTATAGAAGTCATCAGGTGTGAGAGACGTGACAGCAGTAGTATAGAAGTCATCAGGTGTGGGGAGGCGTGACAGCAGTAGTATAGAAGTCATCAGGTGTGGGAGGCGTGACAGCAGTTGTATAGAAGTCATCAGGTGTGGACGACACCGTATAAGTCATCAGGCGTGGGCAACAGTGTGTAGAAGTCATCAGGTGTGGGAGGCGTGACAGCAGAAGTATAGAAATCATCAGGTGTGGGAGGCGTGACAGCTGTAGTATAGAAGTCATCAGGTGTGGGCAACAATGTATAAAAGTCATCAGGTGTTGGAGGCGTGACAGCAGTAGTATAGAAGTCACCAGGTGTGGGAGCCGTGACAGCTGCAGTGTCGTGTGACAGGATGGAACGACGTGGGCTTCAACAACCCTGCCATCATCAGCCCCAACATCGATGCCCTGGCGGCAGGGGGGATCATTCTGAACCAGTCCTATGTGCAGCCTGTGTGTACACCGTGAGTCGATTTGTGGATGTGATGTGTTCTGGATGGGTGGGTTTGGGAGCTGGGATATTTTAAGGGTGGGTGGGTGGGTGGATAGGAGTGGAGATAAATAGATAGATAGAGAGGGGGGATCGAGGATGTGTGTGTGTGTGTGTGTGTGTGGGGGGGGGGGGGAGGGGAGAGAGAGAGAGAGAGAGAGAGAGAGAGAGAGAGAGAGAGAGAGAGAGAGAGAGAGTGTATGCATGTGCGTGTTTCGGAGCTGGAAATGTCTTCACAAGTGGGCACTGTCGATGTCGTTCTCATTCCGCAGGTTGCTTATGTGCTTCACCGATTGCATCAGGTCCAGAAGTGCCTTGACCGGTTTATATCAGGTCCAGAAGTACCTTGACCAGTTGTATTAGGTCCAGAAGTACCTTGACCAGTTGTATTAGGTCCAGAAGTACCTTGACCAATTGTATCAGGTCCGGAAGTGACCTGACCGGTCGTAACAGGTCCAGAAGTACCTTGACCAGTTCTATTAGGTCCTGAAGTGCCTTGACCAGTTGAATTAGGTCCAGAAGTGCCTTGGCCGTTGTATGAGGTCCAGAAATGCCTTGACCGTTGTATCAGGTCCAGAAGTGCCTTGACCAGTTGTATTAGGTCCAGAAGTGCCTTGACCAGTTGAATTAGGTCCAGAAGTGCCTTGACCAGTTGAATTAGGTCCAGAAGTACCTTGACCGCTGTATCAGGTCCAGAAGTACCTTGACCGCTGGATGAGGTCCAAAAGTGCCTTGACCAGTGAATTACGTCCAGAAGTTTCTTGACCAGCTGAATAAGGTCCAGAAGTACCTTGACCAGTTTAATTAGGCCCAGAAGTGCCTTGACCAGTTGCATTAGGTCCAGAAGTGCCTTGACCAGTTGAATTAGGTCCAGAAGTGCCTTGACCAGTTGAATTAGGTCCAGAAGTGCCTTGACCAGTTGTATTAGGTCCAGAAGTGCCTTGATCAGTTGAATTAGATCCTGAAGTACCTTGACCAGTTGAATAAGGTCCGGAAATGCCTTGACCAGTTGAATTAGGTTCAGAAGTACCTTGACCAGTTGAATTAGGTCCAGAAGTGCCGTGACCAGCTGAATAAGGTCCAGAAGGGCCTTGACCAGTTTGAATTAGGTCCAGAAGTACCTTGACCAGTTGAATTACGTCCGGAAGTGCTTTGACCAGTTGAATTAGGTCCAGAAGTACCTTGACCAGTTGAATTAGATCCAGAAGTACCTTGACCAGTTGAACAAGATCCAGAAGTGCCTTGACCAGTTGAATTAGGTCCAGAAGTGCCTTGACCAGTCGAATTAGGTGCAGAAGTACCTTGACCACTGTATCAGGTCCAGAAGTTCCCTGACCGTTGTATGAGGTCCAGAAGTGCCTTGAGCGTTGTATCAGGTCCAGAAGTTCCTTCCTGAGGGATTGCGGTTTCTGTCTTGTTGACAGGCAGACTGACACATGGACTGAACAACAATTCAACAGTCAGTTGACTGAAAATTCAGTAGTTCCCTCACGAGAGTTAATATCACTTCTGCTGCTGGATCCAGTTAATTGATTAACTGATTGCTTAATTGATTGATTGTTTGATTGTTGACTGGTTTGTTTTCATTCAGTTCCAGAAGTGCCTTCATGAGCGGTTACTACCCCCATTCCGAACGGGTTTACAGGTCTGTGCCCAGCACAGTTTCTCTTCTCTCTCTCTCTCTCTCTCCCTCTCTCTCTCTCTCTCTCTCTCTCTCTCTCTCTCTCTCTCTCTCTCCTCTCTCGTCTCTCTCTCTCTCCTCTCTGTGTGTTCTCTCTCTCTCTCTGTCTCTGTGTCTGTGTGTGTGTGTGTGTGTGTGTGTGTGTGTGTGTGTGTGTGTGTGTGTGTGTGTGTGTGTGTGTGTGTTGTGTGTGTGTGTGTGTGTGTGTGTGTGTGTTAAGCAGTGTATGTCTGTTTGACATCCCTTCTCTCTCTGTCACTCTCTGTCTCTGTCTGTCTTGTTTGTCTGTCTGTACCTCACACGCACACACACACACACACACACACACACACACACACACACACACACACACACACACACACACACACACACACACACACACACTCACACTCTCTCTCTCTCTCTCTCTCTCTCTCTCTCTCTCTCTGTTTTGTTGATATTAGGCAAAGAATTAACGACAGTTGAGTTTTCTTATCAGTTTTTTTTTTCTTAATTCAAAAAAACTTCATACAAGGTATCTTTAAGCATCTCATTTCATTTCTTCTTGCTGAAATTTCATCTCACGGTTGGTGCTGTGACACATATGTTATGAGTACACACATCAACCATTTTTATCCCAAGGCATACCCTAGACTTTAAATTAGCATGGGTGTAATGACGATGAAGATGACCTGTGACGTGCTGTGTCAAGGCATACTGTTGCAGTTTGGCACCATCTTGCCGCAGCAGCCGACCTGCGTGCCAGGCAATCTTACCTTCTTGCCACAAGAGCTCAAGAAGCTGGGCTACGCCACCCATGCCCTTGGCAAGTGAGTCCAGTCGTAGAGGGGCTTTAAAAATATTCTGTTCAAAGTTGTGTTGCATTTTACTGTAATTGTGTCTTCACGTTGTAGTCGTAGGCTAAAGGTCGGCAGTTTCTGCGCTTATGGACCTCCGTAATCAAGACATGAAGCTTATGGACCTCCGTAATTAAGACATGAAGCTTATGGACCTCCGTAATTAAGACATGAAGCTTATGGACCTCCGTAATCAAGACATGAAACTAGAGACTGAATGAAGCCAGGTGGCATGGTAGTGCACATAAAGGCAGCTATTTCCGTTTCCGGCTGGAATACCAAATGGGCATGCGCACTTGCTCGTTTCAGCTAATTCAGTCCTACTGTTACATGACAAGAAGCTACATTTGGATGGGAAATTATCTCGAGAGCATTGAATATGGAAAGAGCGGGTTTTTCAGTATATATGTCTGACAGACAGATGCGACAAATTCACCATGTATTTGTGCGAAGTTTTACCATCCGGCTTCCGGATTCTCTCTGCAGTAGTGAGACTCAAAACCCCTTTGTATGTGTTGTTTTGTTTCTTTTAGTGGTAGAGCTGAAACAAACAAACAGAAAATCCAAATGAAACTTCTTATATCCATCTTTATTTTCCAGCTTCTCAAACATCGGTCAAACATCTCTCTCTCTCTCTCTCTCTCTCTCTCTCTCTCTCTCTCTCTGGGTCCAGTGAAGTATGAATACCGTGAAGCATAATTATTTAGCAAATTTTTCCTTCTTTCTGATTTTTTTCTTCCTTCCTTCCTTCTGCCTTCCTTCCTTCATTTGTTCCTGCATTTATTCTTTCATTTTTTGAAATTAATTCAGTTACTCATTCACTCTTTTTTTCTTTCGATCTTGCTTTCTTTGTATTCTTCCTGCCTTCTTTCTTTCCATTTTTATTCCTCCATTCTCTCTTTTCTTCTTGCATGTTTTCTTTCATTACTTTTGTAAATGCTTTGTTTTTAACCCACCCCTATCTCTCTCTCTCTTTGTTTTCTTTTCTGTTTTTCTGTCCTTCCAGCTTTCAATCTTCCTTTTTTAGATAATCCACGTATGCTTTTCTTTTCTTGTTCACCTTTCTTTCTTTCTTTTTGCTACGTTGCTGTTTCTTTCCTCCTCGTTTTGCTTTCTTTCTTTCCCTCTAATTTTCTATATTTTTCCACATTCTTTGTTTCTTTCTCACTCACCCCCTCCCTTTCCATCCTCCCTCCTCTCTCTCTCTCTCCTCTCTCTCTCTGCTTTAAATTTTTTTTTTTTTTTCCTTATATCCTTCTTTCTTTCCCTCTGTCTACCTTTCTTTCTTTCTTTCGTTCGCTTTTTATCTCTTCCTTTCCTAGCTGCTCTCTCCCTTTCTGTTTTTCCTTCATTCATGCTGATTTTTCGTTCGTTCTTTCTTTCTTTTGATCGGCTGATGAATAATTAAACACAAACATTTCTTCCTTCTTTTGTTCTTTCTTTCTATCATTTCTTTCGTTTTGTATGTAGATGGCATCTCGGTTTCTGTAACTGGACCTGTACTCCTACGTACCGAGGGTTCGATTCTTTCTACGGTTTCTATCAAGGGCAGGAAGACTATTATTACCATGATCTTCGTAAGTAAGTGTGTGTGTGTGTGTGTGTGTGTGTGTGTGTGTGTGTGTGTGTGTGTGTGTGTGTGTGTGTCCCATAGCGTGTTTTTTGAACTCATCAATCATCAATCTGGTAAACCTGATGCGTCGTAGAATTTCCGAGAGAGAGAGAGAGAGAGAGAGAGAGAGAGAGAGAGAGAGAGAGAGAGAGAGAGAGAGAGAGAGAGAGAGAGAGAGAGAGAGTCATTTTCGAGGAACTGGCTTTTGGGGAAACACATGGTTTCAGTCGTGTATTTGTCAAATCACTACATTTTCAACATCTATTTTCGGGATGGTTTTCGTGGTGATAAGATTCTAAGATGTGTGAATTAGCCTTAACATTTACGTAGTAATAGACAGAAGAATGTGCAGCAATCTCCCGTATTGCAATGGCTGAGATGACGTCTGTATGTCTGGTTATTGTGAATCATGACTTGTCATCCCTCGCTGCATGTAATGGCTACAAAATTTCCCATATTTCTTGCTTTAACTGGTCAAATTCGGCTGGTTTTAATTTACCCTTCACCAACATTTTATGACCATCAATAAATGGTGGAGTTTGCTGCTATCACCTCTTCTGTCTCCCCCTCCTCTTTCTTTCCCATCCTTTTCAGAATCATGATGGGATTTCAGTCATAGATAAAGAAACAGATTAAGGCTAGATCGTCTTTTTTTAAGTCGCCAGTCGTTGATGCATGAAGAAATGATGCTTCTTCTGTTTTTTTTTGTGCAGTTGGCGGGTATGACTTTCGTAACAACACGGATGTGATGACGAAGAACAATGGGACATACTCTACAGTAAGTGTAGTGAGAGATTTCACACACACACACACACACACACACACACACACACACACACACACACACACACACACACACGCGCGCGCGCGCGCACGCACGCACACATACACCCCCCCCCCCCCCCCCCCCCCCCCCCCCCCACACACACACACACACACTTTTGATTTTCCCTTCATTAAGACGACATCAGAAAGAGAGAGAGAGAGAGAGAGAGAGAGAGAGAGAGAGAGAGAGAGAGAGAGAGAGAGAGAGAGAGAGAGAGAGAGAGAGAGAGAGAGAGAGAGAGAGAGAGGTTGGGTGGGAGAAAAGAGGGTGGGTGAGGAGAGAGAGAGAGATGAAATGTGTGTGTGTGTGTGTGTGTGTTGTGTGTGTGTGTGTGTGTGTGTGTGTGTGTGTGTGTGTGTGTGTGTGCGAGCGCCTGCACGCGCATGAGTGTGTATTCAAGAGGGGTATGATATAGATACATCCAACACTGAACCCAACCTGTCATTGAAGTGTTTATTTTCATGGTTCCATAACAGTAGGTGACAGAAAGACCGTGGTGCACACATAGCCTGTAAAGGATCTCCATGGCCCTCTATCCTCAGTCCTGTGCAACATGGTAGAGGTGTTATTACCAACCACGACATTAGTTGATCCGCGTTTGGAACGTCCACCCTCCATCGTAGCCCGCAAGATAGTTTTGGAGAGGATGTCATGGTGACCTTCGTCTTCACCCTTCGCTGTGCCCTGTAGATGTGGTCTTGGACAGGGAGTCATGGTGAAATACATGTCCACTCTCCACTGTGCCGTGTGGCATGGTCCGGACAGGGGGTGGTGGTCAGATATATTTCTACCCTCTGTGGTATATTCTTGGACGGGGAGTCAAAGTGAGATACATGTCCACCTTCCTCTGCACCCTGTATGATGGTTTGGGGCAGGGAGTCATGGTGAGATACATGTCCACCTTCCTCTGCACCATTGTATGATGGTTTGGGGCAGGGAGTCATGGTGAGATACATGTCCACCTTCCTCTGCACCCTGTATGATGGTTTGGGGCAGGGAGTCAAGGTGAGATACGTGTGTGTATCTACCACAATGCTCTCTTGACTTATTTCGGACAGGGATTCATGATGAGATGTTTATCCTCTCTCCTCTGTGCCTTGACAGGGAGCCATTTCGAGATACCTGTGCATCTCCACTATACCGAGATGTGCACCTGTACCTGCATCCTCCACTATACCGAGATACCTGTGCCTCCTCCACTATACCGAGATACAAGTGCATCCTCCACTATACCGAGATACAAGTGCATCCT
>JADBJO010005530.1:29238-34238 GCA_016801955.1 Conus betulinus
TTATAGTGATAATAAATGATGATTTCGATGGTGATGGTCTGATGATGATGATGGTGATTGCGCTTGGGATGATGATGATGATGAGATTGATGATGGATGATGATTGATGCGGCACTGATGCGATGTCTTTTGTTCTTAAGGGGAACGATAGGTAACATTAAGTCTGTTTCAGGTGCTTTTGCCCCTGGTGAAGGACTAAGTGGCACTTTCAAAAAGGTTTTTTTTTTTTTTTTTAACCAACATGCATTTTTTCAGAAGTATAAACAAACAAACAAAAAAAATGAAGGGTAAGTCTTTCTCCTCCAGCGGTTAACGCAAAGACGAGTTTTAAGAAAATAAAACCCCTGAAACAATGAACAAGAAACAAATGAACCGATTTTTTTTTTTTTTTAAGAAGAAACACGCATCCAATCGATTTCACTATAGTAGTAAATAAAGGCACACACACACACACACACCACACACACACACACGCACACACACACACACACACACACAACCACACACACACACACACACACACACACACAACACAAGGCACGCACGCACGCACGCACGCACGCACGCACAGCACGCACGCACACACACACAGGCACGCACACACACAGAGACTTACACTCACACGCACGCACGTACACACAGACACAAAACAGACACACACATACACACACCACACCACACACACACAACACACCACACACACACCCAACACACACATGCGCGCGCGCGCGCACACACACACACACACACACACCACACACACACACACCAAACACACCACAGACATACCACAACACACACGACATACACACACACACCACAACACACACACCCACCACACACACACACCACACACACACATAGGCACTCATACACACACACACACACACACCACACACACACACACACACACACACACACACACACACACACACACACATACACACACAACACACCACACACACACACACACAAACACACACACACACACAACACACACACACACACTCACTCACGGGCGCGCGCAAACACACACGGAAACACCACATAACCCACAGGAGAGCGAGAGAGAGAGAGAGAGAGACGAGAGAGAGGAGAGAGGGAGAGAGAGAGAGTGGGGTGGAGGAGGCGAGGGTAGTAAAAAAAGAGATTTTGAATGGCACGAACACATAAATTGGAATGTTTAGATGGTGTATTCAACTTACCACTTAAAGAAGAGTTTAAACATTTGGCAATGGAGGGTAATTATTTTGAATTAAATAATAAAAGCATTGATCAGGGAAATGCTTCTCGAAATGTTTTTTGTTAACTCATATTTTGTAGACTAACGGAAACAACAGTTTCTAGACATATGGTCTAGAGTAAGCTGGGCTTCGCTTCGTACTGATCAATCGTTGGTAGGGTAGATAAAGAATTTTGTGACCCATTATTGTAACATGACGTGCTGTTTGTGGACCCTTTAAACGTACATGATGCCTTGTTGAATTCAAATGCTTATGAAGGGAAAAATGCTGTGTGATTTTAGTTTTTCATCCGTTATTAGAGAGAGAGAGAGAGGAGAGAGAGAGAGAGAGAGAGAGAGAGGAGACAGACAGACATACAGACAGACAGACAGACAGACAGACAGACAGACAGACACGAACTTGAAACAATGTGAATATATTCCATATCAGCATGATGGAAGTGAAAGTCTGCCCGAACGAATGACAAGGAACAGTGTTCACTCTTTGATTGCGGCCCGTGTTCCTTTTATTTTTTCTGACAGCAGCCATTAACCTCCCTGCATCCACACTAACCTACTTATCCACCCACGGATGCCTGGCTGCCATCCACACTAACCAACTTATCCACCCACTGGTGCCTGGCTGCCAGCTGAATGCAGAGCGCCCTTAGCACAGCCTCTTTTTTCAAATCTGCCTTCAAAGATATGGACAGTGTAGCTATCATTGTGGGAATTATACGTGTGGACTGTTGTCTTGTAATCTGCCTTCAAAGATATGGACAGTCTGGACAGTGTAGCTATCACAGTGTGAATTGTACAGTGTGGACTGTTGTCTTGTAATCTGCCTTCAAAGATTTGGACAGTGTAGCTATCATAGTATGAAGTGTACAATGTGGACAGTTGTCTTGTAATCTACCTTCTAAGCCATGGACAGTGTAGCTATCATAGTATGAAGTGTACAGTGTGGACAGTAGTCTTGTATCTGCCTTCAAAGATATGGACAGTGTAGCTATCATAGTATGAAGTGTACAGTGTGGACAGTATGTCTTGTATCTGCCTTCAAAGATATGGACAGTGTAGCTATTATAGTATGAAGTGTACAGTGTGGACAGTTGTCTTGCAATCTGCCTTCAAAGATTTGGACAGTGTAGCTTTCATAGTATGAAGTGTACAGTGTGGACAGTTGTCTTGCAATCTGCCTTCAAAGATATGGACAGTGTAGCTATCATATTATGAAGTGTACAGTGTGGGCAGTTGTCTTTCATTGTCTCTTCCTTTCCTGAGCCATGACTTTTTCTCACTGCTTGGTGACGGCCCTAGATGGGCCCTGGTGGTCGGCTTACGCGACGTTATAGGACAGAAAGTCTACGTCTAGATTCGTACCTGTGTGTATGCTCACTTCTATGGCTTATTCATCTGCGAATCCTGTTACATACCACTTTGCCTGATTGATCTTCTCAAAAGGGACACTGGCCTCGAAAACATCGATGAGATCAAGGCAGCTGTTTGACAGGACAAGTGGAAGGAGTACGTCACAGAGGCTCGATCAGGAGATCGGCCTAACTAACTAAATAACTTTGCCTCTCAACTCTGTCTGCCTGTCTCTGTGCGCATCAGTCTCTGCGTTCACCTTCTTGTCTTGCAATACCAAATATTCCGACAGTAGCATTATGGGATTCACCCAGTCTGTAATTCCTGTCTGTACATATCCCCTTCCTCTTCCCCCTTTCCCACCCCTCTTCCTCCCGTGTCCATCTGTCTCTCTCCCACATCCACATTACTGCAACAGGGCAGCAACATATCCTTGACTACCACCTTCAGAGACAGTCTCCCTCCCTCCCCGTTGTATTGATTTCCAATAACTCCCACCAAGACTGTGTTCAACACATCTTTATTACCACATCCAAAGATTTCTTCTTTTTTTTTTTCTTTTACTGTCCCAAAACTCTGCGCCACCTCAGAGGCAGTGAACTCACGCCGCTCATTCCGACACCCCGTCCACAGCCCCGGCACCGGCAATCCACAGGGAGCAGTCAATGTCAAGTCGTCAAGGGGCAACCCACCAAAGGAGACACTGCACTGCTGCCAAGTCACTTCGGTGGTGTTCAGTGGCGCCTGTTCTGATCTAACATACGCAGGACACCACCTAATAACGACTGACGACAATAATTGCTTAGTCGTGGAGCCGGCGTGAGTGAGCTCTCCTCCGGAAGGCGCCACACGTCCGTTCAACGACAGCCCCCATGGATTCGCCGATACCGGTGACCCCGACGGAACCAAACCAACAGTCCACAGACGTGAGGAGGACATCGAATTGAGGTCACCATGAAAGCAGGGCATGAAGGGCCACAGAACTTGAGACTTTTTTATGCTGATCAATGAGAATGAGGATGATTAAGATGATGCTACGGATTTTCATTTCGGTCTGAGACTACATGACAGGGCTGTACTCTACGCTTCCTTTCATAATATATCCAGGCATCAACCAGGCCAGAGAGATACAGGCACCTGCAGTGTTGGTCAGGAAATTTGAGCAAACACTGTCAGAAACGCATCCATTAAGTGGATGAAACTCAACTGTGTGGTCCAGTCTTCCCAACTGAGCCCGCAGCAAACTCAACTCTGGGTAGGAGCCGGTCGGGGCAGAAAAACCCACATGACTCTGATTGGATTCGAACCCACGACCTCCCAGCCGGGAGTCCGCGACGCTAACCACTTCGCCACGGCGGCTGGTGATTTCTTCCATTTTACTCTTCTCTCCTGCTACCACAAACCCTCCACCTTCCCCACTTTAAGAAATCTTTCTCTGTTACACAGGTAAAGCACATGTACACATGCATGGGGTACAGTCCACTGTACTGGTTGGGGCTACCTAATCGCACAACAAAGCCAGCATTTACATAGTTTTCCAGCTCTGCCTATCCGCCGGGTAATTATCCACGATAGCCCAGTAGTTCGACTGTTCACGCTTGGAAGCTTCATGCCTGACATAAGTTGGGTACTGAAGATCACGAGCACTTACATGCACGCCAAGGTGTGCAGCCCTTTGGACGTGATGTTGGCGTAACCCCCCCCCCCCCACACACACACACACACACACACCACAGAAAAACGCTACTAAGAATATTAGCATATAGGCCGCTTAAGAGGTATCCTCGCTAGACCCCGTTTTCCTGCCTCTGTCCACGTTGATTATCTGTTCATATATGCCTGTATTAGTACAAAAATATGTGTTGATTTATCACTGATTGATTCACTCTTGGTCGATTCACTGATTGACTGATTGATGTCGACTGATTAAAGGAACCAAAGGACGGCATACACAGACTTGTATCCCAACTTGAAAAACGGACGGCAGACGTACATTTTCAGGTACTCGTTTCTCTCTCTCTCCTCTCTCTCTCTCTCTCTCTCTATCTCTCTCTCTCTCTCTCTCTCTCTATCTCTCTCTCTCTCTCTCTCTGTTCTCGTGTCCGTGTGCCCGTCTGCCATTTCAGTCTGTCTCTCTGTCTGTCTGTTTTAAATCCATAAAGCAAATGCAACATATTGTGATGAGTCCAGAAAAGGCCATGAGAAATGTAGCACCGATCTAGGTTTTAGTGGAACACGTCTAGCCCGCCAGGATGGGTGGTCTGTCATTGATGGTGCCAGACGCTCTCACGATGCCCCCAGAGAGTCGCACAGGGTGTGTGGACCTACTCAGTGAAAGCAACGCATGTCACCCATAACGTGTCCTTTGGCACTGATATGTGGATCGACCATTGTGTCTTCTTTCTTT
>JADBJO010005530.1:49238-51738 GCA_016801955.1 Conus betulinus
AGAGTTAAGTATTCATTCGTTGATTCTGCCTGCCTGTTTGTCTGTCTGTCTGCCTGACAAGAGAGAGAGAGACAGACAGACAGACAGAGAGAGAGAGAGAGAGAGAGAGAGAGAGAGAGAGAGAGAGAGAGAGAGAGAGAGAGAGAGAGAGAGCAAACCTGCACCAAAGCAAGGCACTGCACCACTGAAGCACGTACAGACATATGCCACTAATTTGATTTCCTTCACGCACACACGCACATACACACACACACACACACACACACACACACACACACACACACACACACACACACACACACACACACACACACACACACACACACACACACACACACACACACACACACACACACACACACACACACACACACGCTCCAACATTAAATGTTTACAATAGAGAAAGTGCACTCTGACACAAAACAAAAACGACTGCAGCGGGAGGCATTCTGGATGAGTAAATGGCAGACACTACATCCACTGGGTTGGAACAGTCTGCAGCAACGTGTCGTCACCATCCTTGCGGAGCCTGAAAACTTCTCCTGTAACAAAATATTTTCATCATGATAATGTTGCGGTGCCTGAATATTTCTCCTATAACAACATATCTTCGCCATCAATTGCTTGCGGAACCTGAATACTTCTCCTGTAACAACATGTTTTCGCCTTCATTTGTTGCGGAACCTGAAAACGTCTCCTGTAACAACATATGTTCACCATCATTTTGTTGTGAAGCCCAAAATTTCTTCTGTAACATGTTTTCACATCATTTGTTTTGAAGCCCAAACACTTCTTCTGTTACAACATGTTTTCATCAACGTTTTTGTCGCAGAGTCTGAATACTTCTCCTATGACAACATGTTTTCATCATCATTTTGTTTTTTAGAGCCTGAATACATCTTCTGTAACAACATGTTTTCAGAATCATTTTATTTTCGAGCCTGAATACTTCTCCTGTAACAACATGTTTTCACCATCGTTTTGTTGCGGTGCTTGAATACTTCTCCTGTAACACGCAGAACCTGAATACTTCTCCTGTAACGACATGTTTTCACCATCATTTTGTTGCGGTGCTTGAATACTTCTCCTGTAACACGCGGAACCTGAATACTTCTCTGTGTACGACATGTTTTCACCATCATTTTGTTGCGAAGCCTGAATACTTCAGTAACAACATGATTTCGCCATCATTTTGTTGCGAGAGTCTGAATACTTTTCCTGTAACATGGTTTTGCCATCATTTTGTTGCGGAGCCTGAATACTTATCCTGTGACAACATGTTTTTGCCATCATTTTGTTGCGGAGCCTGATTTCTTTCTTCTCCTGTTCTGGACGACCTGAACGACGTGTTTTTTTTTAAAAAGCTTTTTTTTTTTTTTTTTTTCTTTTCTTTTGGGTGGGGGTTGGGGAGGCGATCCTGAAATCAGACACATATCATAAACTTATGAGCATGATTTGACAACACTCTCTCCCTCTCTATCTCTGTCTCCGTCTCTCTCTCTCTCTCTCTCTCACACACACACACACACACACACACACACACACACACACACACACACACACAACGCACACACACACACACACACACACACACACACACACACACACACACACACACACACACACACACACACACGTACACATGCACACACGCACACGCACTCGCACACGCACGCGCGCGCGCGCTCGCAGACACACACACACACACACACACACACACACACACACACACACACACACACACACACACACACACACACACACAACACACGCACACACACACACACACATATACACACAGATACACAAACACAGACACAGAAGCACACACACACACACACACACACACACACACACACACACACACACACACACACAGTATATGATACTGATTTGAGAATATTTGAAGAACTCAAAACGATTTACATCGTGTAGGGTCAGTGACCTCTTTGATGCATAGACTTGAACTTAATGCTTTTAAAACAAAGTTTGAGAATGAAAAACATGTTGTACAGATATCAATTCCAGGTCTGGGTGACAATAACGGCTGGTTCGGCCTAGAATTCATCAGGATTGATTTTGTGAATAGTCCAGAAGATATGATGGGAGTTTATTTGTTCAAAACCTCGTACATCAGTATACCTTTGTTGAAGCGGAGTGTTTCCGAAAGACGAAGGGATTTGCAACTGTTTCATCTTTTGTTCGATCAATAAGTGCGGATTTGGCAAAATGAGCTTGGCTGCACTCTGATACATGGAGCCTAATCTTGTCAGATGTACACCAGCACAGTCATCCCATGCAGTGGAAGTATCATCAATATGAGATCTTATGTGGGCATCGTAGGATATTTTATGGGAACTAGTGTCGGTGAACTGCTTCAGTTTCTTTAAAACGAATAACGATGTCGTTTTTTGTTGATACTGATCTGAAATTGAAAATGAAGTGAGGCAGGGAACAGTAAACAATAAACAAGTAGGGTAACTTGCTCCCATAAGAAAAC
>JADBJO010005530.1:56738-61738 GCA_016801955.1 Conus betulinus
TCGTCGTTGTCGTTGCCGTTGTCGTTGTTGTTGTTCTCATTCTTGGTCTTCTTCTTTTTGTTGTCGTTGTTGTTCTTGTTGTCGTCGTCGGCGTTGTTGTTGTTATTGTCGTTCCTCCTCCTCCTCCTCCTCTTGTTCTGTTCATTCTTCTTCTTCTTCTCTTTGTTGTCGTTGTTATTGTTGTCGTCGTCGGCTGTGTTGTTGTTATTGCTGTTGTTCCTCCTCCTCCTCCTCTTGTTCTGTTCATTGTTCTTCTGAAACATGTCATGCAGCGTAATGTGAAGTGTAGTGTGGCATCCAATCAGGGTGTCCACGCTTCTATTTATTCGGGTTGTGTTTTGTTTGTTCTCGCGCTGGTGGTGTGGTTTGAGGAGACGGGTGATACATGTGCGAGTGCCCGTTAGCATGTGTACACTCGTGTGTGTGTGTGTGTGTGTGTGTGTGTGTGTGTGTGTGTGTGTGTGTGTGTGTGTGTGAGCTGTTTGGAGGCTGAATGTATTATGTTTTCCGTCAAAGAATACATTAACAGAGCTGTCATATTGGTGAGAAAAATGATTATTTGAAGTTGGGGAGGACGTCTAAGAACTCGAGAGGACATTTGGCATTCTCACACAATGAGACGACGTATTTCAACAAACGTTTTGTTCTGACATATGTCAGCCAGAATTGTTTGAGAAAGGAAGAGAAGAAGAGAAGAAGATAGTTGAATGTTTATCTATTGCGAATATGATTTTTTTTTACTGGGCGTTTGAATTGAAAGTGAATTATTCAAATATTAAACACAGAAAAAGTGTTAAAGAAAGAAAATTGATTTTTCAAGTGAACAAATTCCAAAACGGAATTCACAGTCCTAATATATAAAAGAAAAAAGAAGAGGTTTCTAATTTACGTGGCAAAGAACTAATCAGCATCTACAAAGTTATCTACATTTCTCTCGGGTCTTTGATATCATAACAGTTTAAGGTATCGATGTTAATGTTCTCTCTGAGATGAATGACGTTAATGACATCTGAGTTTGCATTACAAATAGGAGAAAAAAAATCAAAGGCGTCTGGAAATGTAATCTACTCAACATAAAAACACCACACCCAGTTGATTTTGGTAATAACTACAGAAAAAAATAAACACCCAGCAAAATGCAGATTTTGTTAATGCAATATCCAAAATGGCGACCCAAAGCAAACGATCAGATAACGTCATAATTAGTGGGAAGGACAGGCCGGCCAAAGGCAAAGCACAAATTGACAACAGCTGCAACCACCCCCTTCTCCACACAGGCATGCACCCCCACCTCCCATCTCCCCCCCTCCCCACTGGTTTGCTTCCTCCTCCTCCCCGACCACACCACACACACACACACACACACACACACACACACACACACACACACACACACACACAAGCAAGCTCGGGAGCACACACACACACACACACACACACACACACACACACACACACACACACACACACAAGAAGTACAAATGAAACCAGAAATAAATTTTCCTAAACGGGCCAGACAGATATCTTCATTAAAACGAATTGGTTCATATGTATCAGACTACTTATAGAGTCGGAAATAAATCCACAGAGTATTGACGCACAACAAGTAGTTTCTCCTTACCCTAACTGGGAGATGAATAAACCACATTTTGATATCAATTACACTGATGTGAAGAAGAATGAGAATCCAAATATCATGCAAAGTGAAGTCCGACTTTACTTAGAGAATAAATACCCAAATCATTTAAAGGTACTCTTAGATGATCACCGTGCTGGTTCAGGTTTTGTTATACCAGCTTTGAAAAAAGAAAAGTCATACTTCATTGGTAAAAATCGATCAATATTTACCGCCGAACTCGTTGCTATACTTATGGCTCTTAATTACATAGTTGATCTTCCACTGAACATTTTTCAATTTTATTCTGCGTCGATTCTCAGTCCGTACTGTATGCTTTACGTTCATTTGATTACAAGAAAAAAATCCAAAATTATCATAGAAATCAATCAAAATGATTAACATTTTAAGTTTAAAGGGAACCAATATCACCTTTTGTTGGGTTCCTTCACATGTTGGATTATATTCAAACGATTGTGCTGACAGAGCCGCAAAAAAAGGTGCAAGGCAAGACAGGGAATCAATAGAAATAAACACCCCATTATCCGTTACAGAAGGGTATCCTTTACTAGAGCAAGCATCGTGGAACAGTTTCAACATTTCTCCACAGCAGGGAGAAATTCTCCTGTCTCTTACTGAATTCGGTTGGTTTAACAAACAAAATAGCTGTGAATTATAAGCAACATTTTCAAATTTAGACACATTACTTCGCTGTCTTATAGGATAAAGCTTAATGCCTTCCAAACAAAATTTAGCAAGAATGTTAAATGTCTGTGCGGTGAACAAATTTTAAACCAATACATTCTTCTGGAATGCCAGAGATTAAGACCTATTTTACCGGCTATTTCTGAAAGTTCTCTTTGACACTATCCTTAAGAATTTTAGTTTGTTGTTTGATTTTGCGATCTGTTTACTACGCAGTCCTATGGGACATTTTTTATAGTTTGCGTTATGATTCAAAATAGTTATTTAAAGTTGGTTTTCCCATACCTTTTTTTTTTAATTGTAAAGATGCTTTTTTTTTCCCTTCGTATATGATTGCAAGATAACCCACCTACCCACCTTCTCCTCATGCTCCCCCTCTCTCACATCCTTTCTCATCGTCTAATACCACTTTATGTGGAAACACGTTACACTGAAGACAACAGCAATAACAATAACAACAGCAAACAACAACAACAACACACACACACACACACACACACACACACACACACACACACACACACACACACACACACACGCACGCACGCAAGGTCGCGGGCACACACTTGCACACACACATTTACACACACACACACACACGCACGCACGCACACACACACACACACACACACACACACACACACACACACACACACACACACACACACACACAAAGTAACCGGCAGAGAGGGCTCTATTTGGACTGGAGAAGGAAGGAAAGATGGCGGAATGGATGGAGAGAGAGAGAGAGAGGGAGAGAGAGAGAGAGAGAGAGAGAGAGAGAGAGAGAGAGAGAGAGAGAGAGAACTACACTGTATGTGTGTGTGCGTGTGTGGGGCGGGGAGAGGGGGCGCACGAGCGGTTATGCTGCTGAGTGTGACATTTTGGTAAAAGCACCAAATATTTCTAAAACTTTTTTTTTTTTTTTTTTTGAAATTATTTATCCCATTTTATTTCTCACATTTATGCATCTTGGTTTTTTTTTTATTTGATACAGTTTCATTTGCTATTCATTCATTTCTCTTAAATGTCAGAACAACTTCCAACTTTACCTGACAACAGGAGGGACGATGACGACACGACGACGACGACGATGATGATGATGATGTGTACGTGTGCGCGCGCGGGGCGGGGGGGGGGGGGGGGGGGGGGGGATGATGATGACTACTACAACAACGACGACGACGACGATGATGATGATAATGACGTGTGTGTGTGTGTGTGTGTGTGTGTGTGTGTGTGTGTGTGTGTGTGTGTGTGTGTGTGTGTGTGTGTGTGCGTGCGTGCGTGCGTGCGTGTGTGTGTGTGTGTCTGTGTGTGTCTGTGTGCGTGCGTGCGCGTGTGTTGTGCCTTTTTCTTTCTTTGATTCTCCATTTTCTCTTCCTTTTCCTCAACAAGTTTATGGTTTTGTCAGGAGGTCCAAAACAGACGACTGGAAACCACATTGCTCGTGCTTACGTCTGTTAATGTATTTGTTGTTTATTTATTCATTTATTTATTTGCTTTTTTACACGTTGTACAAAGACACCAAATATTCAAGTTCAGCTTCTATCAGTGTCACTGTCAGCAATTCATACAATTTTTTTGGTTTCAAATTGAGGTGACTGTAGGCGGAAACTGAAATAAATTTTAAGGATAATTGTGTAGTGATTAAAGACAAAACACGACGCGTTACCACCTCTCAGGCCTTCTTCAGGCGAGAGATACAACATTCAAGACAATGAAAACGAAGAACGAGCAATCACTTATGTCTTCATATTCGGCGCAAGATAGGCGTTGAATGAAAACGAGGCCGTTGGCAAGGGGACAAGGTGAGAGTGGGGATCACTTCGGTGCCAGTGGCGGGAGGTGGGAGGGGAACACTTGACTGACGGATGAACAATAACTGACGACAATACAGATATCGGAACGCTTCACAGGCAAGAACTGGGTGCTTTCATTCAAATGGCCTTTCTTATTATTATAGGCGGAAAATGTCAGACGCTGTGAAGTATAAAATGAAAATGAGACAGGAGGGAAAGTGGCACTATGTATACCCGACTTTTTTTTTTTTAACTGCGGACAGGATGTTCAACTTAATTTGGAGCGACCGGTGTTACGGAGAATATTCACTCCGTAGTAGAAATTTGACTACCCGTTTCTTTTTTCTTCGGAGAAAAAAAATGAACCGTTCAGTTTTCTACAGGTTTTGGAGTCAATATTCTACGGAGAATATTGACTCCAAAGAGACTACGGAGAATACTGACTCCTTCTGTAGAACATTGACTCCCATGGTTACGGAGAATATTGACTCCTGTAGAAAAATGACTCCTGTGTCAATTTTGTTGCAGTTTGCAAACTCTGGTAAGTTTTCAGCTCCGTGCGTCTGTCACAGTGTGTGTTTGTATGACAGTAGGCAAAAACAAAAAACAAACAAACAAACAACAAAAAAAAAACTGTTTTTCGTAAACTGCTGGATGGATCTTGAATTAACGTGATGGATTGCTTGTACATGTTTCACATTCATCACTCTCACAAGAAAGATCAGGTCTATGGGTCAAAGGTGAAAGTCACTGGTCACGTTCATTTTCCTTCGTAGCTGTTCCTCGGGGATTTTTCGGGAACTATCGGACAGATCTCAACGAAAGTTGTTGGGTTAGTTGCTATCCACAATTATAACCTTCACAAATGCGTGAATGAG
>JADBJO010005530.1:76738-81123 GCA_016801955.1 Conus betulinus
ACACACACACACACACCACACACACACACACACACACACACACACACACACACACTCAAACACACATATATACACACACACTCAAACATAGACATATACACCCCCCCCCCCATACATACATACATACGTATATATATATATATATATATATATATATATATATATATATATATATATATATATAAAAGATAGATGCATCTCTCTCTCTCTCTCTCTCTCTCTCTATCTATATCTCTCTATATATATATATATATATATATATATATATATATTTGTGGCTGATGCTTCTTGTTAGGTCCCATGGCAATTGATAACTGTTCTCTTTCATCTTCTCACCCATCTTCACTCACCACCTAATCAACATGCTTTCTCTTTCACGCTTTTCTCACATACATGCAACACATGACACAAAGATATTGTATTGCGCTTAGGTCCACTCCATGAGGAGTGAAATTATAATGTGTCACTTCTTCATATACAAGCATTATACCCGGTGGGTATATGAACAGGTACATATAATAGTGAACCTGTAAACCTCAGAATTCTTTTCTCTTGTAATTTCGTAACTTTACGAGACTGACTACTGAACACAGAGTTTGCAGATCAGTTCCTGTGGTACCCTGCCCTCTGGACAGCTTGATTTCAGGGCCCGTTGTGACTGTTTTGTGACACCATTTGTCAATTTCATGATAAAAAGAGGAAAAAAATCGAGCCGCCATGAGACTGAAAACATTGAAGCCTGGGACCGTGGCAGACGGTGTTACCTTTGGCTGACTCCTGACGCTTTTGTTCTGGGGCAATTTTTTTATTACAATGCGGCGATGTTGAGCTGAACCCAGGGCCACAGAAGACCTCTCTGCGACAGACCAACCTAACGAGTGGAGACCGCAGGGAGAGTGTGGACAAACCCTCAGGACGCACGCCAACTACTTCTTCAGGAACTACACCAACCTCCCAACATCCTTCGAACCTCGATCTGATGGCCATGCTCCAGTCGCTGAACAGGAAATTTCGATGGGATGATGGGCGACTTGAAGAACTTGAGTGATGGATTCGCTGCGCTTCATGGAGAGTTAAGTTCTCTGAAGCAGGAAGTGACGGAGCTGCGACAGGAAAATGATTGTCTCCGCACTAGCAATGACAGTACAGAAGAAAATGGATTTCTTGGAGCGAAAGGTGGATGATCTGGAAGGCCGCTCAAAACGTAACAACCTGATCTTTCATGGACTTTTCCGGAGGGAAAATGAAACCCAGCAAGACTGTGAAAACCTTGTCCATGACTTGCTTGTGGACAAGCTGGATATGACTGGAGACATCCATTTCGACCGACCCCACCGCCTGAATTCAAAGGACAGCTCACCGGTCATCGCTTGCTGTACGTTTTTCAAGGACAAAGCTAAGATCTTGAAAGCAAGACATAAGCTTAAGGGAACATAGGTGTTTATAGGTGAGGACTTTTCACTTAGAGTCAGAGAGGTAAGGAAGAAACTAACCCCCCACACTTAAAGGAACTAAAGAGTGAGGGAAAACGTGTGGCCATGATCTTCGGCCATCTACTTATCGAGGGGAAGAAGTATGGCCTTGACGACAGTGATGGACAAAACTAAAAGAAATAATATATGGGGGGGGGGGGGGGGGGGGCCGTACAGTGACAGCGGTATCTTCAGTGTGGGTGTGTGCAAAAATCCCGTGCAGAGAAGGAAGTGTGCGATGGGACAACGACGCTGCCACAGTGAGTGAAACATTCTGCCTCTGACAATGTAAACATGGGTTCTGTGGTGGCTCCGGGGTATGATTGTCTTGTAAATATAGTGATGGTAACCAGCTTTCAGATTTTGTTTCTTCTGATTATAGTGAAAAGTATTGTTATGAAAGTGAAAAACTGGCATGTTTTCCGTCTGATGACAATGACAATGAGACAGCTGACCAGAGAACTAGGGATGATTATAATGCAGAGCAGAGACATAGTTCAGAGAAAGCACGTGGTGTCACAGTGGGAAAACAATAGGGGTGGTCACAAAAGAAAAAGTGTAGCAGCGATGACAGTGTTTTATTCCTGTTTATGCCAATGAGAGAGAGCTGTCAGTGTCGGATCATGAAAGACGTAACGAGAATTGTAACAAAAGTAAACATATTCTGCATGATATCGGAGATAAAATAAATAATACACATTCAAAATATTTTACGTCCCTGCACTGGAATATTAATGGACTTCTTTCTAAGATTCACAATAAAGGTTTTCTTTCTTATTTGTCCAAATTTGACTTTATCTGTCTTGTAGAGACTTTTGTGGAAAGTCTTGAATTTAATGTGTTTACGGGTTATAATGTGACGTTTGGGGGGGGGGGGGGGGGGGTCTGATGAAGAATGATTTTGTGCACTATGTCAGAGAACTCCAGGTAGATTGCTCAAATGCTCTTTTCTTTTTGATTGACAGGGTTTTCTTAGATCTAGCAGAGGATGTGTTTGTGTGCATATGTGCCTCCTGAGGGTTCACCGTATTATACTTATTTTGACATAGATAATGGTGTGTGTTCTCTGGAAGAATGCCTTACTGAGTGTATGTTTGATTTGAACCATATACATGTGATTCTATCTGGAGATTTGAACAGTAGAACTGCAAATGTCTCTCAAGATATATTTTTTATGAGCATGATAAGTATGATGTTGATTTAACCAGTTGCTCCAATTTTTCGGAAAGAAAATCTTCCGACAGTGTAATCAATGGCTAAGGAAAATGTTTGTTGGATATGTGTACTTCACTTGGATTGTGTATATTAAATGGAATATGTCATGGGGACCTCGATGGGCACTACACTTATATATCAGAGTCAGGGTGTAGTATAAATGACTATTTTTTGAGATCTCGAGAAGTATTTTCACGCGTTTTATCGTCTTGTAGTTTGTATATATATATATATATATATATATATATATATATATATATATATATATGTATGTATGTATGTATGTATGTATGTATGTATATAACAGAACGATTGGAATCTGACCATTTACCCGTCGAGCTTTATTTTGAATTGCCGAACCTAAACCCTGTGTTTTTGACCGCTGGAATGGAACGCGAGGTTATTAAAAAGTTTGTGTGGAAGCCTTCCTTTGAATATGCTTATGTCACTGCAATGCATTCAGATGAAGCATTGTCATCTCTTGACAGTGCTATTGATATGATTGATCGTGACTGCAATGAATGTTTTCTTACATGTATTAAACCTTGTTCTTCTTGCATGGAAAAAACAACTCTGTTTTTGAACAATACTGATGAACAAAATGACTGGTATGACAAAGAATGTAAACTAAGTAAATCGAAAGCCAAAGGATTGCTATACATATTTCGGCAAACGAAGGATAGTTCTGATCGTGATGCTTACTGCATAGCTAGGAGAGGGTATAAGAATTTGTTAAAATTTAAAAAAAATCAGCACAATGAGCAATTGTTAGGGTGTTAGTTGATTCCATAAGTGATAAAAGGGAGTTTTGGGGGAAAATGTCCATAAAATTTCTTCAAAACGAAAGCAGCCACGTAACAATATAACAATTATTGATTGGTATATAAACATTTTAAACAATTGCTTGAAACAAATTTAGAAAACAAATTTACATTAGTATCTAACGACAACATTGATGATAGTTTTGATGAATATGAAGATGGTGGTTCCATGAACCGCCCAATATCTAGAGAAGAAGTGTTACTGGCTATAAGAAGTTAAAGAACGGTAAGTCCGCTGGTCCGGATAAAATTATTGGCGAGTTGCTTGAAAAATGCTGGTGATTGAGTAATTGACTTCTTTGTTCAACTGTTCAACACTCTGTTTGATAAGGGAATATTCCCAGATAACTGGACAGAAACTAATGTCTTACCTTTATTCAAAAAAAGGCGATGTAGACGGTCCCGGTAATTATAGAGGGATATCATTATGTAATACAAGCAGTAAAGTTTATAGTTCTATAGTAAACAATAGGATTCAAGAATGGATTGAGCTGCATAATATCACAGAGGAATATCAAGCGGGGCTAAAAAGGGGATACTTCACCATTGATCACATGCACACATTATTAGCTTTAATACAAAAACAGCTTTGCCTTAACCGTAAACTCTATGTCGCCTTTATTGACTTTGAGAAAGCTTTTGACTCTATAGAAAGGATTCTACTGTGGCCTATTCCGGTAAAAAATGGTTGTCAAAGGAAAACTCTTTCGGTGTATTCATAGCATGTACACTACAGTCAGAGCTAGAATTCGCTCAGGTGCAAAATTGACGGACTACATAAACTGCCGGGGGGTAAAACAACAAGTGGATGTTAAAAGTCCGCTGCTGTTCTCTTTATTTATAAATGAATTAACAATAGAAGTGATAAGAAATGGGA
>JADBJO010005530.1:87977-102977 GCA_016801955.1 Conus betulinus
TTATATTGTTTCTCTGTGATTTTGATAACTCTTGAGTATCAACACCAAAGAGTACTTTGGTAACGTCTAATCTGATATGAACATCCAGATGCACAAGAATATACTGCTGTACATAGTTCCAAAATGCTAGCACAATAGGGCATTCATAGAAAAAGTGTTCTATAAAATCAACAACATCTATTCAGTAAGAGCATTTATAATCTTCTCTAACCTTCATTTTAAATAACATAATATTTGTTGGATAAATATTGTGAATAATTTTCCAATGCAAAAGTCGCAATCTAACTTCTTTAGTGGCATTGAATGCTAATAACCAAATTTTATCTGTGACATCGAAGTCGAATTTCCTTTTCCAAAAACTTACACAACAAGGCTGAGTGTATTTTCTTTTCAGACAAAAGATTTCGACAATCTTTAATAGAGGTTAATAATTTGCCGCAAAATCGCGGAATGTCTTGAAGGGGGGTTCGGGATAGTTGTAATTCTTTGTTCCTGTGTTTAAGGAGAAAATTTCTAACAGCTACTGAGACCACATTGTATTGTAGTAATCTACCAGGTGAAGGTCCCAGTTTTTCACTAATTTCTTCATATGTCAAAAGGACATTGTCATCTTTTAAAATATCATTAACAACGATCAAATCTGCATTGATCCATTCCTGAAAAAAACAACACTTTCCCCTGATACAGTAAATAACTGTTGTTCCACAACATCCCACAAATAACATCAGGTGATTTACAGTAATTATTATCCAGCCAGACTGACAACACCGTGCTCCAAACTGGATTGTATTTTCTCTAAAACCTTTAAAATCTTTACTCAAAACATGTGAGTAAAAACAACTATAGTTTTCACCGAAAAAAGTTCGAGCTACAGCTTGCCATTTATAATTACTTTTTCTACACAAATTTACCACCCACTGTAGCAGACAAGCTGTCTGCAAATCTCTTAAATCTGTCATTTTCAGTCCTTTTCCTTTTTTTTTTTAGATCACTACAGAGAACTACCCGCTTGACCTTTTCAAACGCTTTTAAATTACAATCTTTCTTGCGCCATAGAAAACGATAAAGTATTCTATTCATTTCATTGATCACTGTGTCTGGTACTTTTATTTACCTTCATAATATAGATCCATTGGGAAATAAAAATGTTTTTTACTATACATACTTTTCCACTTATACTAAGATTTCGTCTCTCCCATGCTGCAATTAATCTCTTACAGTTATCTATTCTCGTTTATCCAGTTCTTTTCAATAGATGATGCGCTTTTTTCATTCCCAAAGAATACACCAAGAATTTTCAATGTATTTGTAAATTTAAAGCCAATGAAATCTTCATTTCTCTTCTTATTACTACCCATCCACATCATTTCAGATTTTGTTTTATTAACAACAAGACCCGAAACCATGGAGAAATTCATCAAATATAGCTAAAGCTACACGCATATCCTTTTCATCAGTTAGAAACAGAGTAATATCATCTGCATACAAAGCTATTAGCAGCCTAGTAAAATCATTTTTCTCCTAATTTATTTGGCACCTTAATTCTTTTATATTATTACATGAACGTAGTCTAATGGCTAGAAGTTCAACTGCAAGTATGAAGGCTAAAGGTGAAAAAGGACATCCCTGTCTTATACCCGAGTCTGTTGCAAACTTCTCTGATAGCCAACCACAGTAAATTAATGCAGCTAAAAGTGTTACTCATTAGCACAGACACCCATTTCACAAAATCCTCACCAAAACCAAAACAACTGAAAGTTCCTAACATATAATCCCTTGAGATACAGTCGAACGCGTGGAAATAATCAACCGTAACCAAAAGACCAGGAATATCGTTCTGATTTAGGTAATCTGTTACATCATCAATTAGGCGTAGCAATGTAGAAACTTGCCGACCTTTCATATAACCATACTGATCTTCGGCTATAATAGAAGATATTACACAATTAAACGTATTGATAGACACTTTGCTAACAATTTGTAATCTGTGTTGGTTAATGATATTGGTCTCCAATTCTTCATTTCATTACGCGAAAGATCTTTGCCTTTATGAATTAATGTAATAATTGCTTTTCTTTCTGACTGTGACATGCTTCCGATCTCAAAAGCAGCCGAGAAAGACTTTAACAGGAGTGATTTTAAATGGCTCTCCAAAACACCTTATAAAACTCTATAGTTAACCCATCTGAGCCTGGACTAGATCCATTTTTCATCGCCTTCAGTGCATCTAGACATTCTTCTTCTGTTATGTTTCCTTCACATTCATCTCTTTTGTTGGTCTGTTAAAGTAGGAATAGTACAAGTTTTCATAAAGGCATGAATCTTTCGCTTAACATCTTCCTTACCTTCAAATTTTGTTTTCTTCTGAAGTTTTTTTTTGAAATATTCTTTTTGTATATTTAAGATTTCTTTTTGGTCATATACTTCAACATTCTGTTCATCTTTAATGCTAGTCATGATCTTAGCATTTGCTCTCGCTTTCTCGAGCCCTAAGAAAAATTTTGAATTTTTTTCTCCCTCTTCTATCCATTGAGCTTTTGCTCTTATTTGTGATGCTCGCACTCTACGTTGTTCTATCAACTCTAACTGGAGCTTAATACGTTCTCGTTTGTTTCTATAATCTATATTACCTGGATCTTCACTCAGCTCAATATCAATATAATTTAACTGTTCATATAACTTTGCTAAATCATTTCTTTCAAGTACTGATTTCTGTTTGCTAAAGCTTACACAAAAATCTTTAATTTCTAACTTTAGAAGCTCCCACGCCATTTGATCGTCATCTTCTGGATTTTTTTTCAAAATTCTGATTTAAGTTGTTCACTCCCCCAATGAAGTCTAGATCTGACAACAAAGAATTATTAAATTTCCAATAACCCTTACCCCGCTGAATATCACAAAATCCCAATGAAACGACACAAGCCCGATGATCCGACATAGATACACTTACAAAACGACTTTGATTAACCATATCGAGCAACACCGAACTTGTCAAAACATAATCTAGACGCCGTGCAACAAAAGGATTCATTTTCGACCAGGAGTATTCTCTGACATCAGGATTAAACAACCTCCATGTATCGTACAAATCATTATCAGAGACTAAAGAATTAAAGCGATTCACTGTGTTTTTCATTATGGAAGTCGCCACTTATAATATCATTATCATTATCAAGAACAGTATTAAAATCACCACAAACTATTACATTTCAAACTCTACCTGTCTCAATACTGTCTCTAGTTTATTTAGAAATTGAAGTTTTTCCTTGTCAGTGTTGGGGGCATACACGTTAACAATAACTAAACTCTTACCTTGAACATTGGATTTTATTGCCAGAATTCTTTGTGACCTATGCAGTATTGTTATATATCTGAAGCGGTTTCTTTTATAAATAAAGTAATTAATCCCCCACTACGAGCACCTTGTTCTGTAAACTCTAACCATCCTCCCCAATCTTTTTTTCCATGTATCTTTAACTTCATTTGTGATGTGTGTTTCTTGTAAGCATGCAACATTAATTCTATTTCTTTTTTTAAAAAAAACTGAATACACTTTTTCTTTTTTGCATTTGAACGCATTCCTCTTACATTCAAAGTACAGACAGACAAAGCATCCATTAGGAAGGGGATAGTCCCATTAGCCGTGCCGAGTCCGTTATCCGTGTGCAGCTGGGGAATCACAACATCCCTCAGTCACCCTCCTTTACCTCGCCACTGGTCAGCGCAACTCGCGTCGATGTCTTGTCGGCTGACCTCATGTTCCGCTTGAAAGGAGTGGCGGGGCGTGATCGAGAGACAAAGTCTAATAATTTCTGTCCTGATGGAGCAGTATCGGACTTTCTCTCCCTCCCCCTCCCCTTGCTCTTTCTTTCAGTCCCTCCACCTTCCTCCCTCCCGCTGGTCTTGCCCGTATCTGTTAGCTGATCAGCAGCACTGCCTGCCTCACTCTCTACCTGCACATCAACCTCCCCTGGGGCACTCTTCTTCTCCCCCTCCTCCTCTTCCTGATCCTCTTCCCGATCCTCCCCCTCGGACTCTCTCTCATCAACACTTCCATCCTCTCCTCGTCTCTCTCCTCCTCACTCTGATCTCTCTCCCCATGTACAACCGTGTATGTATCTGAATACTCCTCGTCAGAAGACTCGAAAGGATCACACATACCCTCCCCCTGTGTGTGCCCCTCCCTCCCACACTCTCGGCACCTGATGGGATTGACACAGACAGCAGCGCGATGACCCAGTCCTAAACACTTGTTGCATTTTATCTGACTAGGGTCTGCCTTCGGTTGCTCTTTGTGATAGATGCGAGCAGTAAAACTGCCGACCTTCATATTTTTTTTCCAGAGGACTGGGGGTACATTAACAAAAAAAATAAATCTTTTCCCGGTCAAAAGCGGGTAAGTTTTTCCGTCTTTCTTTGTTTCTGAACTTCTCATAAATAAGCGCGGATCTGAGCACGCAGCCCAATCGAACCAGCGCTGTCTCGATATCCTTGCCATCGCACGATATGGGAATGTCAGATATCCACACACCTTTGTCACAGGCACCTCCTCACCACCAGAACCTCTAAGAATGAAAGGATTTTTGTTGTGCACAGTTACTGATTGTTTTTTTTTTTTTTTATCTCTAACCCCTGGAGCAGTAGAGAGAGTTACGTGCTGTGCGAGTTATGGGATAAATGCGCCACTGACCTCGTATTTCTTGCGCTCCCAAAATTGTTTCTGCACCACTCACCTTCTCTGCCGCGAGGCATAAATCCAATGTGTCATACCTCTTGTCACTCACCGGCAAGTCCCGTGAAAGCACAAACACAGGTTCCACTCCCGACATTGTCACACACACACACACACACACAAAAACCGGCTAAGCAGGTCAACCTACAACACGTGCAAATCGAAATCAAACCAACATGAAGGCCCCAACAAACGGCAAAACAAAATGGCAACAGAGAGAGAGAGAGAGAGAGAGAGGAAGAAAGAAAATGCACCACCAGCACCAAACCAAACCGCAAGTCTACAAAATGAAGGCGATGCACTCAGAACGAAAACAGGAAGGCACCACAACAACATTGACACAAAGCACCGGAAACAACAACAGAAAACACCAAAAAAGACGCAGCAGAGATCCGCCACAGCACGTCCACTCGACCTCGGTGAACACAACTCGAAAATCCTGAACCTGTGAGTTGAATAATTTGAGAAATGTGTTTACAGAGTTATTTTCCAACCTATAAAACTTTTACAACGTACATAACAGAGATTCTAGGCTCGACTAGAAAGGTTATTGCACGCTGCTGCAAACCTAAACCTAGTAGAAAAGTGAATTTTCAGGCATTTGTACACATTTACAGCAGGCATGATTATTCCGTTGTAATTCCATGTCTCACTAGCCGATGAATGTACCCCCTTCCCAAATACAACAGTAGTATTACTTTTGTTCATGTTCACCCTCAAGTTCCCCCTGCTGTGCTGACGCTGCACGGTACAGACCATTGATCTGTGCTTGTAGGCCGGTGACTTCTTCAGCTAGTAAAGCGACGTCATCAGCCAATGATAATAGAAATAGCTTTTAAAAAAATCATGTGTAAATGTTGCACTGTAGGTTACTGCTCTTACTACTTCGAATGCTAATTCAGTGATAAATAAAGAAAACAATTTAGGGGTGCAAACATCACTTTGTTTCACCCCACGAATACAGTTCATATGCTCAGTCAATTTTGCTCTAATCTGACCCTAGGCTTTACATTTATGTACATATTTCGACTACATTTACACAATTTGCCTTAATCCTATTTTTTGAAAGGATCGGCCATACGAGAGAGAGAGAGAGAGAGAGAGAGAGAGAGAGAGAGAGAGAGAGGAGAGAGAGTTACACACACACACACACACACACACACACACACACACACACACACACACACACAGAGCGAGAGAGAGAGAAGCTCGAACAAAGAATCAGGTAAAGAGGGTTGGCGACAGGTGGTGGGGAAATGATCAATGATTTTTGTCATTTTTTTTTTTGGCCAATGTGTTCAGCACCTTATTAGACTCCTACCCCCCCCCTCCCCCTACAAACACACACATACGCACGCACGCGTACACAGACAAGTATGTAGAAACACACACACACACACACACACACACACACACACACACACACACACACACACACACACAGAGAGTGCATACGACCACTCATTCAAATGAGAGACAGAGATAAGAGAGAGAGCGAGAGAGAGAGAGAGAGAGAGAGAGCGAGAGAGAGAGAGACGGTGAGACAGAGTGAGACGAGGGAGAGGAGAGAGAGAGAGAGAGAGAGAGAGAGAGAGAGAGAGAAGAGAGAGAGAGAACTCTGAAGAACTCTGAACTCTGAATTGTTTAATGAATATGCCGTTGGCCCATGTCATAGTGGGTGGTTACAAAAGAAAACATCCATTAAAACGACATGACAGAAGGCATTTGACAAGTAACATTTTCGTTTTTGTTTGGATAGTAAACAACTATATAATGCATTCTATAGACACGTTCTGATAGCGTAACTTTTATACGTCGAGACACGAATGCCGTAATTTCAAAGCCTTTTTAAGAAAGAGAGCAAGCCCAACGATCAGAAGCAAAACATCATTGTTAATTTATGCTGTGATGGACAGTCGTAATACTTAGCTTGGATGTACTGTTCCCTGAATTCTTGGTATTTTGGACAGTGCTTTTCTGTTTCAATTTGAAACTCACAGAACAGGCATAAACAAATCATTTTCAGTCACATTTCTCTTAAAACGCATTTTGTGCACATTTAACTGAGACACACCTAATCAAATTGTAAATGATTCACCTGTTGTAAATATGGGGATAAAATCAGGTCACGTCTAAATCTTCTGTATAACTGAAAACGATCATTGTGCTCAATTTCAGAGAGCTAATGTGCTTTGTAGTCATTAACCAGTTTATTTCTTAAAGCTTTCAAAAACTCGACTTCGTTCCCGACTTTTTGATTTCCCCGAACTTCTTGAAATCCATGCTGGCACAGAAAGAAGCAGACGGACGGAAGATACGCAAGTATTTTTGTTTTTCTCATGACACACCCCCCCCCCCCCCCCCCCCCCCCCCCCCCCCCCCCCCCCCCCCCCCCCCCCCCCCCCCCCCCCCCCCCCAAACATTTTTGTAAGCTTTCTTTAATAAACATGAGACGGCCTGTTCAAGATCCCTAACCAATACTTGATGCTCTTCAGGTATAAATTTACATACAATGGAAATCTACCTAACTCTCCATACACCATTACATTAGGAATTATTATACTTAATTCCAAAATCTTTTTAAGGCAAAACGATGCACTTTTTCAACCACATCAAGATTTCCCGTGATGCCCATACCTCTGCTCCATAGCTTAGTACTGGTTGAAATAGAGCATCAAGGAGCTTGAAAAATATAGCAGGGGATATTTGTCCCAAGGACCATAGCACTTTAAATATATTAATCACTCCTTTCTTTGCTCGGCTTTGTGAAATTTCCATTTCATTCAAACTGTGCGTGAAGGAAAGCCTGGTAGACATCATAACTCCCAGGTGCTTGTGCATGTTAACGACTGCCATCTTGGTCTGCCCATAAAACCATTTTTCTTGGTCAGAGACATATCTACATTTCTAAATATGACTACATTTGATTTATCTGAATTAACGATTAGACCAAGTCTCTTTGACGTGCTATGCAAAACATTTAACTGATTTTGAAGACCTGCGACTGAATCAGATAACAAAATAATGTCATCAGCGAACATGTGTTTGCGTTTCTACAAAATCATCATCATAATCATAATGAATACTTATATAGCGCCTATTTTCGGCAGAGAGACCAAGCTCTAAGCGCTTACAATCTACAGTCGTTTACACAACGGCTGCCTACCTGGGCAGTGTCGACTGAAGAGCTGCCAGCTGGCGCTTCATTCAGTCGTTTCCCGTGTTATCCAGTCCATATCACTCAATATCGTTCAGTCAGTTTCCTTACTTCCTTCATTCTTTCATTTCGTACGCAGGGTGCATACTATATGTAACGTGTCGTCCATACCAACGGCCAAACTGGCCTACTCTTCCGAAAGTTGGTGATGGGATTTTACGTGTGTGCAAGATATTATGCGTGCGTTCATTCACGGAACCTCGGTTTATAGTCTCATTCGATGGACTGAAAAATCAGGTATTAACTGAATTCCATGTTTCCCTTTCTGATTAACATATTCAGCCATTTCATTTATGTTAAAGGGAGAGCAGAACCGGACTACACACCTCCCCTTGCTTTAGACCCGATGGACACAAAATGCATCAGTTAAATCACATCCAACTCTAACTCTTGCTTTAACAATATTATACATACTAATTATTGCCGGGTACATTTTCCCATAAATCCCTTTTTTTCAAAATGCACCATAAATTTGCACGTTGAACAGAATTAAAAGCTTTTTTGAAATGAATAAACGCAACATACAATTTCTTGCGAAGTAACAATTGTTTCTGAGCCATGGCAAACAATGTAAAGACATGATCGATAGTACCATACGTTTTCCTGAAGCATGCCAGACAGTCATCAAATACATGGTTCACTTCAATCCAATTGTTTAATTGTTCCTTCAGAATGTGGCATACAATTTTACTGCATATATTCAACAAAGATATTCCCCGGTGGTCATCGGGTAAATTCCTGTTGCCCTTTTAAAATAGGGGTTGAAAAACTTACTCAGACCATTGAAGGGGATAAGTTCCAATACATAATAATGTATTAAATAATATGACTAAAATGGAGCAACTACAGTAACTGAGCTCTTAAAGATTTCACCGATAATTCCATCAGGAGCAGCAGCCTTTTCATTCTTTAATGAACGAATTGCAGCACGAACTTCACTTTCAGAAATGTCACACTCAAGAGAATCTGTGTTATGCTGGTTTGACTGATTATTAACCTGTTTCTACTACCTCGCCAGCAATATCACCTGACAGGCCACAATTGGCACCAGACTCAAATAATTCAGTTGTAATTGAATGTTAGCGAACCGCAAAAAAAATCAATTAAAAAAAAAAATATAAAACGTGGACAAACGAATAACAAGACAAAACACGACGCGTTTCGACCTCTTAGGTCTTCTTCTGACAAGATATAAAACAATTACGACAACGAAAATGAACGAGCAATCACTTATCTTCATTCACTTCAGCGCAAGATCGGCGTTGAATGTAAACGAGGCTGTCAGAAGGGAGATAATGTGAGTCAAGGTAGTAATTATGACAATAACATTACTGATGGTAACACTAGTAAGATAATGATGGTGATTAAAGTATTGAAATGATAAATAAAGACAGGATTACTACCATTTTTGGTGATAATATGGCAATAGCAGTTGTAGTATGGGAGAAAGGAGAGTAGGTTAGAGGATTCTTAAACCGCACGGTTGCCGTGGCAACAGTCTTAGTGGCGATGGCGATGGTGATGTTAATGGTAGTGATGGTAATATCAATACTAACAATCGTATGAATGATGCTAATGCTAACAAGTATAATAAAGGTAATGGTAATAATGGTACTGGTAATAAAAGGATGATACAGTAATACATTTGAAAAAGTAAAATAAAACACCAATAATAATGATGATAATAATAAAATAATTAAAATCAATGTGATAATAACATTAATAATTGTATTGATAATAATGGTAATAATAAACTAAGGGAAGAAAAAGGAACATGGGAAGGAGGGTGAGGGGAGGACAGGACAGGAAGAACAAAGAGGAGATGGAACGTATAAATCATGGGAAGGATGGAATCTAATAGATATGTCAATACTTATGATATGTACAGTAATAGTTTTGACAATAATCATGATTGTAACCATATAGTAATGATAGTGCCTGTGGTATGTGTTGTTCAGTCACTGTGTCTGTCTGTGGTGTGTGTTGTTCAGTCAGTGTGTGTGGTGTGTGTTGTTCAGTCACTGTGTCTGTGGTGTGTGTTGTTCAGTCACAGTGTCTGACTGTGGGGTGTGTTGTTCAGTCACAGTGTCTGTGGTGTGTGTTGTTCAGTCAGTGTCTGTGGTGTGTGTTGTTCAGTCACTGTGTCTGTGGTGTGTGTTGTTCAGTCACACTGTCTGACTGTGGTGTGTGTTGTTCAGTCACAGTGTCTGTGTGCGGTGTGTGTTGTTCAGTCACAGTGTCTGTGGTGTGTGTTGTTCAGTCACAGTGTCTGTGTGCGGTGTGTGTTTGTTCAGTCACAGTGTCTGTGGTGTGTGTTGTTCAGTCACAGTGTCTGTGGTGTGTGTTGTTCAGTCACAGTGTCTGTGCTGTGTGTTGTTCAGTCACAGTGTCTGTCTGCAGTGTGTGTTGTTCAGTCACAGTGTCTGTGGTGTGTGTTGTTCGGTCACAGTGTCTGTGTGCGGAGTATGTTGTTCAGTCACAGTGTCTGTGGTGTGTGTTGTGTTCAGCCACAGTGTCTGTGGTGTGTGTTGTTCAGTCACAGTGTCTGTGCTGTGTGTTGTTCAGTCAGTGTTTGTGGTGTGTGTTGTTTCAGTCACAGTGTCTGTGTGGTGTGTGTTATTCAGTCACAGTGTCTGTGGTGTGTGTTGTTCAGACACACAGCGTCTGCGGTGTGTGTTGTTCAGTCACAGTGTCTATCTGTGGTGTGTGTTGTTCAATCACAATGTCTGTGGTGTGTGTTGTTCAGTCACAGTGTCTGTTTGTGGTGTTTGTTGTTCAGTCACAGTGTCTGTGTGCGGTGTGTGTTGTTCGGGTCACAGTGTCTGACTTTGGTGTGTGTTGTTCAGTCACAGTGGTTGACTGTGGTGTGTGTTTTTGAGTTACAGTGCCTGTGGTGTGCGTTGTGCAGTCAGAGTTGAAAACTGAAAAAATAGTGGTAGCATTAGGGGGAAAGGGTACGTATCAGACCAACGTTCCATGCCTGTTGGATTCCAGCCATGGAGTTCAGATCCCATCTGAAGATTTGTTTAATACTCCTGGTTTGCCAAAACAGCTTAAGAGAGTCATTTATCTGTAACTAGAGTAATTTCTCTGTAGTCACTTGGATCGTCCATCCTGCCTTTGTTCGTATATATTAGTTTCATTAGTCCAATAAACCAGTCGTCAAGAGTATGTCTTGAGTGAAAAAAGTGAATACATTTGTGAATGCAGACAACCGTTTAACGCTCGATGCTAAAAATAATTCATTTATCAGCTGGTCATGTCCACATGCTTTGTCATTCTAAACATATTAAGTGTTCTCTGTACTTCAACAACTCAGACAGGTTGATTTTTGAAAGGGCTATTGTCGGTATCTTCACTTGGTGTCTTACAATCGCTCTTATCTTGTGTATAACTATCATAATTATTCAGATATGTGAAATGACGTTAAAAAGTCACACCAGAAATTTGTGAAGCAAATTCCGTCCTCTTAGACTGTGTGCCACTAATTTTTTTCCAGTCAGACTTGGGGTCGCTGCTCTTAAGTTCCCTCCGTTTTTAGTTTGAATTGTTCTCTTGTATAATTTGAACAGCTTCTTGATTTCCTTTTACTCCGAATGTGCTCTTTTTCTGTGTTGATATGTAACTGCTTTTCTAGGGCAGCAGTGTTGATTCTTTGCTTCCAGGAAGTTTTCCTTTTCTTTCACGTTCTGAATGAAACATCAGCACTGTTTTGTTTTCCATTTACATTCTTTCTTGTTTTTCTTTTCTTACATTTTGCTGCAACGTTGGATCGTCCTGGTGTTATGGCACTCTGTTTCATCATACTGTTCAGCTGTGTAACTATGTCATTGACATTGGATTTGGATATAGTGTCTTGTAAAAAAACTGTTTTAATCGTACTGTTCAGCTGTGTAACTGTGTCATTGACATTATATTTGGATATAGTTTCTTGTAAAAGAAGTAGTTCATCGAAGAGAAAATCCACTTGAAGATATTCCTCTGCCATTAAAAGTAGAGATAAATCGTTTTCAATCTCTTACGCCATTTTTGTTTTCTTTGTAACCATAATGAGCCTGTTCAACACTTTCCGTGTTTTTAGTATGTTAGCTTTGTGCACTAATTTTTACAGTATTCAGGATATGAATTACTGAAATTATAGGACAAATGAACATCTGAATGCAACTCACAAAAATCCAGTATTTGAAAATCATTAATCAGATGAAATAAAGTAACTGGATTCTAATGCCTGATCAGCAACACTTAAATACCTTTAAGGCATATCATGCCCCTGTTGTTGAGTGTAAGGACGGCACAGCGTAGCGTATGTCTCAAGGTTACATTCACTAGCATGGCCGAAATCCCAATTTAACAAAATAGAAATGGAATAGCAAACACAAGCATAGGTTTCACAACTCGACATTTTCTGTCATTTTTAAATTTGTTTATTTGAGTAGCTTGCTCTTTAGTTACTCATTTAGGTAATTAGTCGGTGAGTTGTAGGCTAGGTAAACAGTTACTCATGTACGTGTTCTGTTTGTGGTTGGTATCAACAGGTCACAGGCAGTGCACATAACGTGAACGAAGGCAGGCCACCAAGGAAGCCAGCCGAGACACCTAGCAAGGCAGCAAGGCAACTAGAACAGCTAATCAACTATCTGTCCAAGCAAGAGAAAGCGCATCAACAGAGTCACATGATGACAGGCAACGGCAGTAGCAGCCCGGAAGTGTAAGGCGGAGCCGGAAACACGTGTAGGAACCGGAAGTGAGGGAAGGAAGAAGCAATGGAGACGGACCAGATTGAGCTGAAGAACCTGCAGTCCAACACTGGCGCTTTGTCTGACTACCAGTCTGCTGTCAAGGAAGGTGAGTTCCTGCACACAGTGCACACTGTGTCGTGTTGTGATATGTGGCTTGGTACTGTATGTATTGCACTGCATTGCATAGCATTGCATTTTGTGGCGTTGCGCGTTGCATTTTGTGGGTGTTACGCATTGCATTTTGTGGGTGTTACGCATTGCATTTTGTGGGTGTTACGCATTGCATTTTGTGGGTGTTGCAAAGCACAGCATTGCATGTTGTGGGTGTTGCATTGCACAGCATTGCATTTTGTGGGTTGCATTGCTGACCATTGCAATTTGTGGGTTGCATTGCACACCATTGCAATGTGTGGGTATTGCATTGCACAACATTGCATTTTGTGGGTGTTGCATTGCACAGCATTGCATTTTGTGGCATTTTGTGGTGTTGCATTGCACAGCATTGCATTTTGTGGGTGTTGTATTGCACAGCATTGCATTTTGTGGGTGTTGCATTGCACAGCTTTGCATTTTGTGGGTGTGGCATTGCACAGCATTGCATTTTGTGGGTTGCATTAAATTGTATTGTACCATGTTGTATCACTTTGTATTGTATTGTACCGTGTTGTTATGTATTGTGCTGTATGGTATTGTACTGTTTTTTGCGTGACTATGTTTTGTATGTACTGCAAACATTGTGTTGTATCTGTATTGTGGTTATTGTATTGCGTTGCACTGCACTGTATAGCATGGTATTGTGGAGTATTGTACTGAATACATTGTGTTATATTGTTTTGCGTGACATGGACCGCACTGCATTGTATTACGTGTTGTTTCACTGTATTGTGTGGTATTGTATTGCACTGCATGATAATGTAATGCATTGTCTTGTATTCTCACCGCAGATTTCTCTGTGAGAAATTCGGGCTGATCTCTCCGAGGAGAGCATGTGTCCACGTGCATCTGCACCGCAAGTCTCCTGCCTCTTCTCTGTGTATGGGTGTTCTTTGTCTGTCAAAGTGGCTTTTTCCCCAAAGAAGTACGCCGGGTGCGACTGCCTCTTAGGTCAGGGGTTCTTTAATGTGTGCTACGTGCAAGATCGGTTTACCTTCTCAATTGAAAGATATGCAGCTTACTTGGTACAAGAATGCTATGATTACCCTTTTACGCCAATTATTGTAACTGTCATTAAGAAAGTGGTGATCATTTCGATTTTCACGGTAAAAAAACGTAATGATGAATGGTTAGAAAAGGGTAGTTGTTTTCACAGGATGACAACTGTTTTGTTATATGATTTGACTATGTTCGGACATCCAATAAGGAGTCACTTTAAGTGAAAAAAACGCGACCCGATTAAAGCTGTGGATAGTGAAAAGAGCTAAGTATGGCAGTTCTTTTTGGCTTTAGGCATCCTGTACCTTTTGCAAGGCAGTGTTTTTCAAGGCTTCCAATTCACTCTGAAATATGAATGACATGAGTGCGCATGCACGCGAGTCATAAATTCCTAGGTTGCCATAGATACGCCTTGATCGTCACATTTAAACGCCATACTGAGGGCAAAATGCCAGAAAGCGAGTAATCTTGAAGCAATGACAAGAACGATAAGTACTGAACACAATCATGACTGCTGGTTTCTTGGAGGAAATTGCGATTTTTGTTAGAAGACTGAGGATAATGCTGGCTTTTTGACAATAGCGAAATTCCACAGTCTGGCTTATTTTGTCTTCAGTGTTTGTTTGTTGTTGTTGTTTGTTGTTGTTGTTGTTGCAGTTGTTGTTTTTTTTTTTTTGTAATGTTCTCTTCTGTGCGTGCACTGTTTTTTGTGTCTTAGTAGCGTTTTAAGCAGTTCTTGGTGAACGTTCGGCGGGTTTTTGTTATGTTGTAGCTTTTTCCCCCTTACAATTACCCTGTTTTCTATGGCATTAAATCCGTATGTATCATGTTACGTATAGACTTGTTACCTCCGTCAAGTAGATGATGTTTTCACAGACGCTCTTTTTTCATTGTGGAAAGACGGAACGTGGCCCAGCCCTCTAAGGGACAGACTCAGGATGCGCTCAGCAAGATGACTGTCAACAGTCCACTGCGCACGACCGCTGTGGAGCTAGAGTAACGAACTGTTAACTACGTACCAAGTCACCATATGTTAAAACGGTCATGTGTTCATGGATTAATTAAAAAAAATAAAACCTGTATAGTGATATAAACGTTGACATTTAGTACTTTCCGTCTTAGTCACGAGGAAAGTAACATTTCAAGTCCGTGTTTATTAT
>JADBJO010005530.1:120477-122977 GCA_016801955.1 Conus betulinus
ATATCAATAAATATTTCATGTTTGTTATTACAAAATACGATTCACTCCATCCTAATCAGTCTGGATTAAGAGCTAACTATTCTTGTCTTACAACACTGACAAATCTTTTTGATCAATGGGTAGCAATAGAAATTATGTAAATTTCACTGGGGTTCCTCTATTCACTTTGCGAAAGCATTTGACGTTATTGATCACAAATTGTTACCGAGAATACTGGCTATCTATAGACATTTCACACATGTCCTTTCTTTGATAAAATCGTATCTCTCCAGTCGTCAACAAGCAGTCCAGATTCTTCCTACAAAAATCTGGTGTGTCACAAAAGTCAGTACTTAGTCATCTTCTTTTTATGTTGTATGTAAATAATCTTCCTTTTCATATCAAAGGCTCATGCGACCTCTTTGCTGATATGCATCTATCCACTATAACCATTCTGACCTAGCTCAACTATTCATAGACTACAAGAGAACATTGATCAGTTAGTCACCTGGACCACACTAAACCACATGTCCTTAAACGAATAAAAAACGAAATATATGATTATAACTTCGCGACAGTAAAGACACAATTTAACTTCGGTTATGCCCACTATATACATCGGTGACAAGCAACTTGAAGAAGTCAGCTCTCATAAGATTTTGGGAGTCACCTTAGACAATAATCTCTCGTGGTCACCCCACATTTATTGTATAAGTAGACGTACGTTACAAACAAACAAACAAACAAAAAAATCAGCCCTAAAAAACTGTAAACTTTCTGAATAAAAAAGAACGTAAACAATTTAATAACGCGCATATTTAATCATGTATTGATTATGCATAAACTCTTTTTGATTCTTCTAGTGCTAATTCGTTGAAACCTGTACGCAGCGTTTGTATTCATAAGCGAGCTTTTAAATTTATTACTGTAAAATCGTCTTCATAAACATCACAGGATTGTGTGAAGCTAAGTTTGTTTCCCTTATCATACAGACTTCAGTACAATACAGCAATGCTGATGTACAGAATCATAATGGTTAATCATGATAAACTAAGCATATACTTATCTGCGAATCTAGAACTGATCCTTTCAAAACCAGTCTTGTCTACACACGCGGAACACTATGGAATTTTCTACCAATATTTTCAAACAAACAATTACTACTTCTTTTATTCATTGAAAAAATACTATTTGATATTTAAAACAATAACATTTCACTGAATATTTACCATTGTGAAAACGCTGTTGTATATATGTGTTAATTTATGTGTACATAATGCGCGTGTGTCTGTGTGTGTGTGTGTGGTGTGTGTGTGTGTGTGTGCGTGTGTGTGTGTGTGTGTGTGTGTGTGTGTGTGTGCGTGCGCGTGCGTGTGTGTGTGCGTGTGTGTGTGCGCGCGTCTGTATGTGTGCGTGTGTGTGTACATGTGTGCATGTGTATGTGTGTGTGCATGTGTGTGTGTGTGTGTGTCGTGTGCGCATCGTGCGTGCGTGTGTGTGTGTGTGTGCGCGCATGCGCGCGTGTGCGTGTGTTACAAAAATGTGGGGAGAAGGGGAGGGGAGAGGTTATTTGGGGAGGGGATTATTCTCCACTCTTTACTTGTGTGCCCTCTCTCTCTCTCTCTCTCTCTCTCTCTCTCTCTCTCTCTCTCTCTCTCTCTCTCTCTCTCTCTCTCTTAGAGAAAAATCAAAATATTTCTGGCGGCGGGCATCACATCAAGGGCCGAGATGAGGACGTCAGGGCATCAAAACCTGGGCGTCAAGGGCGACAAGGGGCTGCCAAGTACAGGGCACTTGTCCTGGAGAGACAGGACACCTAGATCAGTGAAATACGTAACACGTACTTTATAGTCGATCACAGGACCCACATTCTACCTATCGAGTGATGTGAATAGGGTAGCATTTGGAAACGATACCGATCACGAGCAAAAATAATCTAGAATTTTTTAATTGCTATAAAAAAAAAAAAAAGCTTTATCGAAAGTTATCAAAAATGTTCTTCTCATCTCATACTCACCCTAGAATCAACTCTTTTTTTTTAAAGTTCTCTTTTCTTTCTTTCCGTCCCCTCCACTGCCTCCGCCAAGAGTGCCAGACAATCTGCTTTTTTTTCCAGGAGCAAAATCTAGCCCGCCAATCAGGGACAAGCACCCTGTAAATATGAACTTCAAAAAAAAGCATTTCTTTTCTCTTCACGGGGCGCAGAACAATGAGCTTCCAACCAAGAAGCTTTTTTATCTCTTTTTTTTTTTCCATGGGGTGTGCGACATATTACAATTCTTGTTCTTCATGCAAATACTCCATTTCTTGTCGTTTTTGCTTTCAAATATTAAAGGTTTCCCTTGGGAAAAGTTTTCTTTGTAAAAAATTCTCCCAACAGGAAGTTAGTTTCCAGGAGGAAGGAACTTGTCACCAAGGATTGGACGCTAAGGTTTTCTGAAAGGAAACCCCAAGTCCTAACGTTCGCTTTGGAACATGTAAGTTTGAATTGATAACTTTTTAAAAGACATTCTACACAAAA
>JADBJO010005530.1:127977-132977 GCA_016801955.1 Conus betulinus
TCTAATCAATCAGTCAGCCAATCCATCTGGCCATGATCAGCCAGTCAATCATACAATCTACCGGTCAGTCAGGTATCCAATCAGGCCATCACCAATTGGTACCCAAATCAAGAATCTATCCGACCTGTCAGCCAAGCTATCACTGACTCCCTCACCCCACTGGTTCAGTCAATCCAGCCATCAAACAGTGAACGACACGATGAACTAAGTACTGAACACAGTCATTTTGCAATGCAAGCAACATTCGGGTTGCGCTTTCTCTCTCTCTCTCTCTCTCCTCTCTCTCCTCTCTCTCTCTCTCTCTCTCTCTCTCTCTCTCTCCCCCCCCAGTGTGTGTGTGTGGTGTGTGTGTGTTGTGTGTGTGTGTGTGTGTGTGTGTGTTTGTGTGTGGTGTGGTGTGTGTGTTGCGTTCGTGCTTGTGCGTATGCGTTTGTGTGCGTGTACATGTATATGCATGTCTGTGAATCTGTGTGTCTGTGTCTGTGTTGTGTGTGTGTGTGTGTGTGTGTGTGTGTGTGTGTGTGTGTGTTTGTGTGTGTGTGTGTGTGTGTATGTGTGTGTGTGGTGTGTGTGTGTGTGTGTGTGTGTGTGTGTGTGTGTGTGTGTGTGTGTGCATTTCTTGATACGTGTGGTTCAACATAACCACTGTCTTTCGTTTCGTTTGTGATGATAAGGTGCCGTGGGATGTTTTCCTGTGCGCAGGCCATCATCCTGTACACACTGCCTTTGCCCTGACGACCGGCGTGGTATCCATCGTACTGGCCTTTGTCAAGGTCTACCTGGGCTACAAACTCGAGTCCGAGGCCATGGCCACAGACAGTCAGTCGCTTTGTCCGTCTCTTTACCTGTCCGTTTGTTCGTTTCGTCTCCTTTTTAAAGGATTTGCAGCACTGGCTTTAAGTATTAAGGAGTTTGTGTGAGTTTCTGTGCTTATTGAGTGTTTACACGTTACTTTTTTGTCGGTCTGTCTTAGGCAGTGTTTGTTGTGTCGATCAGATCCTGCATTTCCCAGCACCAGAGGAAGTTCTAGCACATCTTAAAAGACTTCAGGAAGGCGTTCGGCAGAGTCTGGAGGAAGGCACTAGGGGCCACAATGAAAAAATTGAATATTGGCAGAATTTTTTCATCACCACTCAGCAACCACATCCACATCCACAGGAAGAGATACTGGAGAATGGTTCCTTACTTCAGTTGGAGGTCGTCGGGCTGCCTTTTGTTCCCCTCTCTTTTCAACATATTCTTGGAACACATCACATTTGGTGCATTTAAAGATCATGCCTGGACAATTAACTTTGGAGAAGAACCGTCAAAAAAACTTTCGATTTGCAGATGACAGTGGCAGGCAGCGAACAGGAGTTTTCCGAGCTTGCTGAAGGACTGGATGAACTGTCAAATCATCAGGAAATGGCAAGGACATCGGCACCGAGATCAGGGTTGATGGTCAGCCACAGCATTGCCGCACTGTCATAACTATTCATAGTCAGTCACTAGAATCTGTTCCACAATTCACTGACTGAGGTCCTGGAGGTCCCTCATCAGCAATGAGGAATCCACACCACAAATACTCTGAAGGCCAACACAGACAACCACCTCACTGTCCAGATTACAACATGTATAAGATAAGATAAGATATATAAGAATATCTTCATGAAGCTCAAGATCCTTGCAACCAGATTCAACGGCCTACCTGAAACAGTCTTCCAGCGGGCTGTGGAAGGAAGGAAGGATGCGAAGTTAAGACACTCAAAGAAAGCAGACCAACAGAAACAAAACGCATGGACTGCCAGTAATGCAGGGTGGACAGACCAACAGAAACAAAACGCATGGACTGCCAGTAATGCAGGGTGGACAGACCAACAGAAACAAAACGCATGGACTGCCAGTAATGCAGAAGTGGACAGGGAAACATTTGCAGAGACCTAAGCTTCGGCGTACACTGGACAGAACTGGAGTAACCTTGCGAACTGTCCTCTGTCGTCAAACGCCAATGAATCCTTTGGGACAGAAGAAATGACTGTAGAAATAATGTGTATTAGGTCGCAGTTAGTGTTTGTATGCATAGGGGAGGGAGAGGGGGGGAGGGGCACTGGGTGCGCATGCTTCCATCCCTCTTCAAAGAAACGCCTATGTACATATACTTTCTTACTGGTCAAGTGGAGCAGAATTACAACCACTTTACAAAGAGTTGTGCCGGTTTCTTTCAGAGATTTTCCGATCAGGGTATTCTTGGATTCTGTAGCTATTGTGGACGCTTTGCTCTCTCGATTTACACTGTAAACGACCAGCTGTAGGCAGTATTTAAATGGACATTCTTTTTGTTGTTTGTCTCCATAGCCAATATGGTGTTTGTGTTTTTCAATCCCATAGGTATCATCACCTTTGTAGGGGCGGCCATGAGCTTTGCCGGGTGTGGCGGGCCTGGAGCTTTTACGTGCAGAACACCCACCTCTGGTACATGGACTCCATCTTCGGTCTCATCTGTGGATGCTTCCTCGTGATCTTCGGCATCAAGTAGTCCAAGCTTCATTGTGTCGAACTGAAAGACATGCAGAGCGATTTTGTTGATCACAATATCTCGCGGGGCCTGGGAGGGGTGGTCTGTGGAGGTTCCAGAGTATTCCACCTGGGCATACGCACGTGCTAGAGGTGTCCATATTAAAAGCCGTGATGTTTTAGGATGGAGGCGAGGGCAGGGGAAACACACAACCAAAAGGATCATTCTGAAACATCATCTCTGTCTACGATATTCACCGCGTATAGCGATCACAGCTTGCTGGTCCACTACCAGAATCAAATCCACCTATATATGGGGGGGCAATGCACGTCTCTCCTATGCGAGGGCCGTTGGTGTGATGTAGGCAGCAGGATGTTTGCGGGAGGGAGAAGTGGTATTGGACCGAAAGTCGCTGGTAACAATGCTTGAAGTCAGCAGTTTAAAAAGAAGTCCAGCAAGTAGAGCTGTGAGCAAATGTGAAGAACGGAGGGAAGCTAGCTGTTCCGGAGGGAATGACTGGGCACCAGACCATCAAGGAGAGAGAGGAGACTCCCTAGCGGAAGAAGCTGAAAACCCGAATTCGAAGCCACGGACAGCGTTTTCGGTGAACGGAGGTTGGTGCTGGTTTGATTTTTTCTCAGTGGGGCTTTTACGTACTTTCTGTGTAAGGCAGGCGGACAGCGGAGGGAAATGGCTCGTGCCTAACACACGTATATGTTCCGCAAAGACCTTACATTTGATTACCAATGGCAGGGGGAGGCGTGGGTTCTGGTATTTCCCGTTTCATGAGGCATTTCCCCTAATTGGTGAAGCCTTTAAAGGCTCTGTTTCGTCAGCTAACACCGCGCTAGGGAGGTGAAGACGTCAGACTGGAGAAGGAGGAAGGAGTGGGATCAGGTAGGCAGAATGGCTGGGGGTTGGTGGCGGTGGTGCGTGAGGGAGTGTGGTTGGTAACACGAGAGGGCAAGGTGGTTCGAGTTCTGCGTGGTATGATCTCCGAGCAGCCATGTGTGAAGGGTGGGCGTTGTTACTGAGCAGCGGGTGTGAAGGAAGAAGGCCCTATTAGTGATCAGGGGAGTGGAAAGGATCCACGTAAAGAGGCAGGAAAAACATACTATCAGAGCTAGCGTGTGTGAAATAACAAAGCGTAGGTACGCCTGCTCCCAAGTGAACCCTCTGACACCTGGCTGGTATGAGTGGTTAGTCGCTGTCAGGGAGGAAGGCGCGGTACAACGCCAAAAAACCGCCTACAGAACGACACACAGAGCACACCAGCACACAAGAACGTCCCCCCCAAAGAGGTTCCACCTGCCTTCGTGGTACCCCGCAGCACTCTACACCGCAAGGGGACACCGGAAACTGAAAACAATACAAGAAAAGGCATTATAATCAATACAAGAGTCGTTCACTGCCCGTTTCGATCTGATGTAGACAGCAGGAGGTAGCCGATACGACCATACATGTAGCATGTAACTCGAATTGGGTTAAAAGGAGGAAATCGGAAAGGAGCAGATGTTTCCTGGTTTTTTGGTTGCTCTAGCGGTCGTATCTGCTGGGCGTTTGGTGTCGTAAGCACATTCGTTTGGATTATGAACCTTTATTACTCCAGCTGGGGAACGAGAGTGGTGGATATAGGACGCAGTGCCGTTAGCCTGGGGGGGGGGCGGGTATTTGCTCTTCGGTAGATAACTACATATATCCTGCCTATTTGAAATAGAACAAACCAATAGTTAATACCCATCACAGACGCCTGCATATCTAATTACTCGCATTGATCACGTTTGGTTTCGTTTTGATGGATGTGAAACTAAACGGAATAGACACAGGGGAATTTCAAGGAGAAACGGTGATGCCAACACTTGGGATTACGAATGCGCTGGGCGATTTAATTCGTTTTATGTGGTTTGACACGTGCAAAATACGTTCAGTATACAAACAGGTTTTTGCTTTAACATTTATTGCAGTAAAAGGGCAGTGTGTTCATAGTGTAATCGTTTGACTTCTGGACAAATCATTTTTTGAGAAATAGCTAACAGTGTGAAGATAGAAAATCTAACTAAATGGTGTACTTCTATGGTTGTGTTTTTATCATGCATTCGTAGTAAATTGTGCCTGACAGCTTGATGTTTGTATCAACATCTTCGTAAACGAATTTCCTTTCCCATGCCCCAAACAGGGGGAGAAAGACAAGAAACACCGTGAACTCTGAACCTAGTTACATGAGCTACCAAAACTCTATCATGAAGCACAGAATCTTAAACGTGTCAGCTGACCCATTGTGATACACACGAAGGGGGGGACTCACCACGAACAAGTCTGCTCAAATGTTGATTTAGAGATCGGAACAAATCCCTCCCCACGCTCTATTCAACGGATGCTGACCCGAACTTGAACCTGCAATCATCAGACTGAGCACCCAGTGCTTTAATCGTTCACCATAAAGATTGTTGAGGAATGTTTTGGATTTGCTCACAGTTAATTTGGAAACTAGATCCATCGTGACGTG